>RJWM01001566.1:0-151768 GCA_004363535.1 Dasyprocta punctata
AAAAAAAAAGTCTAGTAATCCCACTAACCACAAGAGATAGGTTGCAAGTCAGTCAGTGGACCCTTGAAACCTCAGATAGTACCAAACTCTGTGTATAGTATGTTTTTTAATATACCTACATACATAAGATAAATTTTAATTTAAAAATGAGGCACAGAAAGAGATTAACAATAACAAATAACATAAAGCAATTATAACATTATTCTGTAATAATGGAGATTTTATTATGTTATTGTTATGGTTTGTGTTTAAACGTCCCCCCAAAACCTCATGCAGTCATGGAGGTGGCTGAATCTAGCAATTGTGATTGGTTCATTGTCTAGCACTGGGATTGGCGCTGTGAGTACTGCACCCGCCCAGGGGCAGGGAGCTGGCATATGGTGCAAGGAAGGAGAACAGATATGCTCTTCCTTTTCACCTTTTTGCTTTTGTTGCTTGCAGCTGCTATGAGCAGTTGCCCCTTAGCCACACCACCCTGCCTTAGAGTCAGCTGAGCATGGACTGAGGCCTCCACAAACTGTAAGCTAAACAAATGATTCCTTCCTTCATTTTGGGTGTCAAGTAGTTTGTCTCAGCAATGAGAGAAAAGTAACCAAGACAGTTACTCAGAATAGATCACTTAAAACTTATGAATTATTTTTGGAATTTTCCATTCAGTAATTTTGGACAGCAGTTAAATGTGGAAGTCAAAATCGTGGAAGAGCCAAGGAGATAGCTCAGTGGCTAAGTGCTTGCCTGGCAAGTGCAAGGTCCTGAGTTTGAGTCCCAGCACCAAAACAAACAAACAAACAAACCAAAAAAACAAACCATGGAAAGTGACATCATGGCTGGGGGGAATATTATACTATTAATAATAGTGTTAATATTAATGTATTAGACTTTTATTGCTGCTGTAACAAATTACCACAAACTCAGTGACTGAAAACAAAATGAATGTATTATCCTACAAACTGGTATTTTAATTTAGTTAAGATTTTGGTTTTAAACCAATACAATGCATTCTATTACTTATTATCCCTTCAGATTTCACCAGGCTGAACATACATTGCCAAATTTTATAAATTATTTGCCTGATTCCTGCCTTCTAGAGGGCCACTTGCCTCCATCTCCAGTACCAATGACCTCAAATCTTGGTGACCTTTCGTCTATCTTCCTGCCTTTCTGTGGTCACAGATAGGGAAGGTCCTCTGCCCTCCAATGTGGTGAGATTGAGAACAGATGGACAATCTAGGATCATTCCCCCACTTCCAGGTTCACAGCCTCATCATTTCTGCCAGCTCCTCTTTGTGGAGTAAGGCACTATATTCACAGGTTCTTGGTTAAGGTGTGGGAAGCATTTTTCTTTCTATTGCAAATATTATTGAAAATAATAATTCATACTATCATGAGTGTAGTAAGGCTGAATAGCAAAAGTAACCACAGCAGCTCTGTTCTTTGGGTATCTACAGTAGGCCTAGCACATGCCAGGGGTCTCACATGTATTTTCTCACTTTACTCACACAATACTCTGAGACACATCCTCTTCCTCCCAATCTGCCAGTAAGGACACTGCCATTCTGAGAGATTCTGATGTCAGCCAAAGTGGAACTCAAATCAAGGCCAATCTGACCCTAAAGGTCATAAGATGACTTTACTGTCCCCTAGCTACTGTCTTATCTCTGACTTCGTATGCATTGTCCTAGGCCCAGAACACACTCAGCACTTTAACTGAAGCAAGCTGCTCACCCTCCGACTGACCATCTCTTCCTCTCTTTCCCTTCTTTTGGTCTTTTCCTTTGTTTCTTTTTAAAAGAAAAAAGTTGCACTTTCTATTAGTTTTTTTTTTTTTTTCTTTTACATATTTGGCTTTCCCAAATATGTAAGCAAGTAAGTGCCACCCTTCTGGGATATGTCATCTGCTTGTATAAACTAATCAGGACAAATGTCACTTATAAAACATTTGACTTGATAATCATGTGGTTTTGGCCCTGGGCACCTTCAAAATTAGGGTTTTAAAAGGAAATGCTGGTTAAAAGGACTCGCAGAAAGAACCAGTCAGTAAGGAGTGAGTGCCTGCTGAAATGGGCTGGCAGGGCTGGGGCCTTTGTGGTTGCCAGGGAGGAGAGTGCATGGGTCTTGGGCGGGTGGTTGTTTCATGTAAATGAATATGTTAAAATCATCACTCATTCATCTTGAACAACCTCGGCATTGAGCTGCTTGATGTTTCTGGCCAAACTCCCTGGTTCCCTTCTGTAAGAGAGCAAAGCAAAGCTCCACAAAGATATCTTCTGATACACCTGTAGAGCCCACACTCTACCCTTAAATGCATAAAACTCATTCTTACTCCTATGCCTTGCTTTCAGAATGGTTCATTATATTTCGCTCAGAGTTCTTCAAATATTTACAACTATTTTATCTAACAAGGTCTCCATGGAGATTTTGATTTGCACCATATACTTCTTTTAAAGGATTTAAAAATTTATTTTTTCAATAGTCACAGAGACTGATATTTCAATGAGCTTCTTGAGCACATTTCTTTACTTCCTATACTCAGTCCAAATCACGCAGAAACCAAATTGCAATATCACTACCCCTCTCATAAACGCAGTCATCTAAAACCACAGGCCAGGACACAGGGCATTTGTAGACCCAGCCCTCTGCAACATTCTATGATTGGTTTTCTCCTTCCCTTCCTTTCCAGCAACACACAAACCTCATCAAAGCAAACTCCAGATAGATGATGCATGAACATTTCATCATCTTGGGAAAACTTGAACCAAACAAACAGTTTGTTAATTCAAACACCTGCCTTTCTCATGGACATCGTGTTCATCTCATAAATGGCACAACTCTCCAGTTGGCCAACTGGCTCTGAAAAGTTACATAGAAACATCCAACTCCCAAATGCTGCATAGCACCCCTAATTTAATTTTTCTGCCTTTATGAAATAGGAATAGTATAAACATGAGACGGAACACTTAATGCTTCTTTTAGCATCATCTTTCTAGAGCAGAGAGGGCTGCCCAGGGCCTTCACACATAGCCGCCTCTTTGGTCTCCAACTCAGCTCCTCCCGAGACATTTTTAGGACCTCCTCCGGAGGCTGAGGCCCAAACAGATGTCCTTCTCGCCCCCACGTGAGAATGGTGTGGCGTGAGGGAACACAAGAAAGAAGAAAGAAGAAGAAAAAGGGAAAAAAATAAAGCTTTGGGAACCATGCGTCACAGTATAGAAAGGGTTCATACATTAATGCAAAGTCGAAATGAGAAACCAAGCTCAGCGGCACAAGTGCCAGCCTGGCAAGCACGAGGCCCCGAGTTCAATTCCCAATACCAAAATGAGAGACCAGAAAATATGCTGATATTCACAGAAAACACACAGCTTCCCAGAACAACCAAGCAGGGTGAGCTTCAGAGGGTCAGAAGGTGCAGTTCTCAGAGAGGAGAACCAGCCTGAACACTTAAAGGCACAGCTTTCGCGGAGCAGTAACACCACTGTGGCTGGATGGTTCTGTGTCTGGACAGCTTTCCCACGCCCTACAGGATACTCAGCACCACCATGGCCTTCACCTCCTAGACACCCACGGTGGGGCATCTGCAACAACCAAAGTCTCCAAACACTGTCAGGTGTCAACTGGGACAAAAGCACTCGTAGGTGAGGACTGCTGACCTGAGGCATGAGCTGAATTATACATGAAGTGCAAGTTAGTCCTACCAACAGGCTTCTTGGGATCCTGCAGGTGAATTGGTTATACTTTAGAAATTCTACTCTCAGGAAACTTACACCCAGAGAGGACTGAGAGGAATTAGGTATCCCAGGCTCGAGAAACTTCAAAAGAGAAACCAAACTTAAGACTCACTGAATCAGAACTTCTGGAGGGGAGGTCGAGGCCTTGGCATTAAAAACATCCAAGCTGTATCCTTAAGCAGGATTGGGCTGAAGTCAGATTCAGAAGGAGATGGACTCCAGGCCACCCTGCTAGTGGTTCACAGACTGCCCAGGTGATTTCGAGGAGCCAGCTGTCATGAGGGACAGCTCACCAAGACCCACCTGTGACCAGAGAAGGCCACTTCCTGTCCCTCAATAGGACATCATTATCACAAAGCAACTCACTGATTCTCAAAGACACTATGAATTTCACAAAGAATCCTCTCCTCTCCTCATCAGTACATTTATTTATTTACTTATTTATTTATTTAGAGTTAGGGTCATGCTATGCAGTTCAAGTTGGCCTTGAACCCACTACGCAGTCTAGTTTGGCCTCAAACTCATGGTGATCTTCCTGACTCAGCCTCCCAAGTGCTGGAATTACAGGTATGTGGCACCAGGCCCAGCTCATCAGCACACTCTTCAGAAGACCGACAGGGTGTCCTTAAGCACCCAACCACAGCAGATGGGCTGTGCTAGGGACTTCTTCATAAAGTGGGCAGATATGGCTCAGATTGGCACTGGAGGCCACCTGAGAAAGAAGCCTGCAGAGGAGAGAGGAGCCATGGATGGAAAGAGAGCAACCCAGAGCCACTGCTTTGCATGAGTGCCAAGGTCAAGCCCATCAGCAACCTGGGTGTTGTGGTGCAGGTCTGTAATCCCACACTCTGAGAGGCTGAGGTGAGACTATCCCAAGTTTTAGCCCAGCAAGACCCTTTGCGCTTCAGCCACTTTGGGGCAAACTCCTGTCACTCGCCATTGAAGGAGCCCTGACCATTATAGGAGATAGGGAACTTCCTCTGATAACCAACCATTCAGTTCAGCATCTTCATATTTAGTAGTCCTTTTCTTTGGCTTTCTAGAAAGATAGTGACAGATTCCCATAGCCTCCCATGGCCTATCAAGTCCAATCATCTGAACCTGGCATTTCAAGCTTGGTGTCATCTGACTTGAGCCACTTTGTCAAACCTTTCCCCTAATTCCTCCCTTCTGACCTCATAACTTCACCTATCCACTCGCCAACCCTGCCCCATCACAGCCTCTCAATCCTGTCCTCTGTACCTAGGCTCATAATCTTCCAGCTGGGCTCAACCATTATCTCTACTTTCTACCAAGACTTCTGTGATACCCTGGCTACCACGTGTGCTCAGAAAATATGGTGTATGCTGAGTGCCATCCAATGGAAAGGCAGGGGTCTTCAATACAAAGGAGCAATTCAACCTACCAACATTGTGTGACAAGTTTTGACTTAGTGCAGCCAGTTGGCTGTAAAAATGGTTGAGAGAGGATGTGTGTTCAAAGTGTGCTGTATATCATGGATGATAGACAGTAAATTTTATTGGAATTGCACAATCCTGCCACTTGACATCCTAGGTCTTAAAAACATATTATCAAGGGAGAAGAAAGTTGGGTCTATGGTTATCATCCTGAAGCCAAGATTCAGCGTTCTCAATAGAAATCACCCAGTTCTCATTGAAAAAAGCTCATAAATCAAGATCCAACATCAAAGCCGGGCATGGTGGTGCACGCCTTTAATCCCAGCACTTGGGAGGCTGAGGTAGGTGAAGCATTGTGAGTTCCAGGCTGGCTTGGGCTACAATGTGAGTGCAAGGCTGATCTAAGCTAGATAGTGTGGCCCTGCCTCAAAAACCTACGGCTAGGAGTTTGGCTCAGTGGCTTAAGCACCTGTCTGGCAGGCACGAGGTTGTGAGTTTGATCCCCAGTGCCACAAAAAAAAGATCCAACATCAAAGTGATGCTGATCATGTTTTGTGATCTTGATGGAATTATGCAAGCTGACTTTATACTCAGGAACACTATAGTGAACTCTGAATACTGTCAGGGCTGATTAGAGGATTTAAGAAATGATGTTCCTAGAAAACGATCTCAGAAATGAGCAAGTGGTTTCATGACAATGCTTTGTGTCACACATTGGTGTGGTACACCAATTTCTGTCAAATAAAAACAGTACGGTAGGTCCTCATCCACCTTATTCACTGGATCTGAGACCACATGACTTCCGGCTTTTCCTCTGAAGTCAAAATGACTCCAAAAGGTAAACATTTTGAATGGATTCAGGACATCAAGGTGGCCACGATGATGAAACAAAAGACACTAAGGAAAGAGGACTTCCAGAATTGCTTCAGAAAGTGACAAAGAAAGATGGGCTAAGTGAAGAGAGGCAGAGTACTTTGAGGGGGATTCATGTTAACATATCTTTTTTACTGAAATAGAACTTTAAAAATTTATACATTCACTATTTTTTTTAATCACACCTCATAAAAGCCATGGTTCCCTCAGTTGGGTGCCTGTGGTTTTTACCTGGAGATTTCTCTGGGAAAGTATGGTGCACTGTGGAGGTATATGCTCACTTGCATGTGTCTGAAGTGACAAGCACAGCATCCTACCTCCTTAGTACAGTCACTGAAGTGTAAGTCTCTTAGGGCCATGTCCTGGTCATCCTTATTTCTCTCACAGTACTATCAAGATACACTGTTAATTGAATACACATACAGATGCATGCTTTGGTATTATTTTATTGAAAATAAGACCAGTTTCCCTGTTGCCAATAGGGAAATCACGCAAGGGAAACAGAGTAGGAGTTATAAGGAACAGCCTCACCTGTGCATCTGATTTAAGGTGTAAATACAGGACAGAGACTAGGGGCATGGGCTTTGGGGATGACCAGTTGGGGGTTCAGTTCCTGGCGTTGCCACTGCTAGGTTGATGTTGGGCCAGTTTCTCAGTCTCCCAAATCTTTGTTTCCTCATCAGTGAGATGGGGCTGAAATAGCACATCTCACAGGGCCTTTGGGAGGACAAGCACTATGACACAGAGCATGTATCAGGAAGCAGCAGCCAAAGGAAAATGTGTGGAGCCAGAAGCCTGCACATGATGATATCCTTCTGCCCTCCCTTGCCCAGTTGCCTAGAATTGAGGATTATGTTACCAGCTGCTTCTTTGTTTTTTCTATCATTCTACATCCTGAAATTGTAGTTTCCCTGGTCAGGTAAGCTACACTGCTCCCTTGTTTCTCTCTTAAAACACATGTCTAAAACATGTCTCCCTCATTCCTTTACTTCCTTTATCCTGTAGCTCTCACCCTGCACAAGCTGCCCTGGGCCGCCCAACACTCCATTTTTTTTTTTTTTTTAATTTCCCACTCATCAACTTGGTCACACAGAGATACTTTTAAAGTGTATCTACCTCTACAGGATGTTGGAGAAAGTTCAATAGGATAATATTTGTGATAAACCCTCCCTTAATACCTGATGCCAAACTGGTAATCCAAGATTTCTGCCCTTTCTTTTCCTCTTGCTGTTGGTCAATCCACAAATATTATCAAATGTCCTCTAAGTTTCAGGGGCTGTGCTGGGCTTAGGCATACAGGGTGAACCAAAGAAACACAAGTTTCTGTCTTTACCTTCTTTAACTTCATTTCCTTTTCTGCAAATGGAGGGGAAAATTAAAACTGGAACTTAACTATAGCTCTTTGTAGCCTGCTACCTCCTCCTTTGTAACAACTGCAGCATAAAAATAAAAAAAAAAAAAAAAAGAAAAAGAAAGAAAGAAAGAAGGAGAGAAAGAAAGCAAGCAAACAACTCTTCCTCCCAGAAGGAGCTCCTAATTACCTGCCCCATTCTCAGGGAGGTGAATATGTTCTTTGGTTTTTAATTATGTTGGCCTTATTGTTTCATAAGAAAATAAAAAACAGACTCAACAGGGAGACTGCAAGGAGCGGAGGAAGCCAAACATAACTTATGCACCTTATTAAAAACAATTAGGGATTGTTTGATGAGGCAGCTTCGGCTCCAGATGGCCAGCCTCCATGTAGCCCCAGTTCAGCTTGCTTCTCACCTTCCCCCGGCCTCTTCCCAGGTTTTGCATCATCAGTTTTCTTAAAATACAAGGATGGAATTGTAAGAGATGCTGTTCCCATGTTCAGTACTTTTCTCATCTCGGTGGCAACCAAGTTTTTCTGCACTAACATTTATTGGTGTTGGGTCCTCTGGCCTTCTCTGGTTCTTGGTTCCAGCTCTCAGGCTGCTGAGAAGAAGACCCTTCATGTGCAGTTATACAGGTTTGCTTTGCTCGGTGGATAATTTGGCCTCAGGGGACTCTGGGGACAAAACACTGATCAGCCTTCAACTTAATTTTAGGTATTAGGGTACTGAGAGGAAAGGATAAAAAAGACCACTGTGATGTCACACGGACCCCCCTCCCTGGACTCCCCTCCTCCCCAACCTCCTCCTGAAGTGGGTTCTAACCGCACCCAGGCCTGGCTGTGCTCCCACATACCTGCCTTTGCTTGTGCTGTGCCCTCTGCCTGGACTGCCCTTCTCCACTGTGCTGGCTCAGCTAATGGCCACTCACCTTATAACTGCAGCTGGGCTGTTCTTTTCCTCCCTTGCACCCCATCCAATGCCCACAGTCAAGTTATGTTGCTTTGTATTGCAGTGATCCGTTCAAGGGCCCATGTGCCTCCAGGAGGCTCCTGAAGGGCGAGAGTTGAACTGTTTATCTCCATCTCCCTGACACTCTCTAACAACATGCCATCCTGATTACCCACCGGGAAGCCTCTTAAAAATATACCTCCTAGGGTTGTGCCCCTGGAGAAGGTTTGAGTGGGACCCCACAATCTGTGTTTTTTAAGCAGCTCACCAAGCAATGATGATGTCCATGAAGGTTCAGGAGCTACCATCATCATTACTCAATAAATGTCTGTGAAACTAGACTCATCCATGCTGGGAAACAACAGTTTCTGGGTCACTTAGAAAAGGTGTGCACTGATAATTTCTGAAGAATCTACCTATATGAAATGTGGGAGCACTTTATTATCCCATGTTGCAGGTTATTATCTAAAACTAAAAAAGGAAAGAAATCAGTGTGTGTGAAATAGCAGAAAGTTGATAAAACCTAAACATCCATCAGGAGAAGACTGAGAAAACAGATTATGACTGTACCCTGGACTCTAAGCCCAGCATGGAAGGGGTACTTCTCCATGGAAAAATGGGGGCCTGTTCCCAGGACTCAGTGACAGGTGACAAAAGGAAATATAAGGCAGTGTTTAGTAGCTGTTGTGAGTTAAATCATGAAGCTCTTACTCTTATTCAATACCTCTGAATGTCACCACATTTGGTAACAGGACCTTGGCAGAAAAATGATTCCAGGTGAAGTTCCACTGGATTAGGTGGGCCTTCTTGCAATGATTTGTACCCTTGTATGAGGAGAGAATGTTGCACGGGGACACAGGGAAGATGTCACATGACAGCCAAGGCAGAGATTGGAGTGATGTGTCCCCAAACCGAAGAGCGCAAGGATTACCAGCAACCAGCAGCTGCTAGGAGAGAAGCAGGGAGCAGTTCCTCTGTCAGACACCCAGAATGAACCAACCCTTCCCAAAATGGGGTTTGGATTTGGAGCCTCCAGAACTGTTAAAGAATTAATTTCTGTTATTTTAAGCCACCTAGTTTAGTGTAATTTGGTATGGAAGCCTTAGAACATAATACAGGAATCTATCACTTTGGGATATTATCTATCTATCTTTTAACTCAGAGACACTTTCTGAAAGGAGATCTAAAAAACAGAAGCAGCACGGACTCTGGGAAAGAGAAGAACCTGGATGGGAGTGAGGGGAGGAGCACAGATTTGTTTTCCATTACACACTATTCCGCCCTTTTTGAATTTCAACAATTATATTGCTTCAGTGACAAGAGAAATCCTAAACCACAAGATGTGAGTGGAACCCTGGGAGTCTAGAAGAGGCTGTAGAGCGGGAGCTTGCACCTGCTCAAGAGTGCCACACCAAGCAGGCCCCCGGCAGCATCAGCACTGATATTTTGGGCTGAGGGTGCTGTGCTGTGGGAGGCTGTCCTGTACACACCAGCATCCTTGGCCTCTAAACACCAGGAGGATCTTTTCCCCAGCTGGGAGCATCAAGAAATGATTGAATGTCCCCTAGAAAGGCAGGTATGCCTCCAGCTGTGAACCAGAGGTCTGCAAATCAGTGTTCCCAATGTGTCTTCTGAGGACAAGTGGCAAGAACATCATCCAAAAGTGTGTGAGACACCTAAGATCTGGGCTCATCTCAAACCACGGAGTCAGAGCCTGTGTTTCAACCTGGTCACCAAGGGATTCACATGCACATTTACATTTGAGGAGTACCACTTTCCTTTAGAGTCTGTCTCCTCCTCTCCTAAATGTATGCATGTCTGGGGACTTGGTTAAAACTATACATCACTGGGTCTCACCAAGACTGCCACATTGATTCTCCAGGGAAAAGGGCTGGAAAGTGATACTTTAAAGTGCTTCTATGATCAGAAAAGTTTGGGAATCTCCACAGTGTTTCTTCTGGAGAACAAAATCCACCAGTTACTTTACAGAACTGTGCAGGGGGAAAAGTATCTTGGTTCAAGACCTTGTTTTCTGATTACCCAACAAATCCTCATAGAGCCCCACTTTAGGGACACCTGACTGTGAGAGACACATTCCTTACAAATAGACTGAATGGTTGAGAACAAGAGGTGACGCCATGTGAGCTCCTGGATCAAACTGTGCCTGAACTCTGACTTCCCAATCACATGAGCAAATAAACTCATTCACTATTTATGCCAATTCAGCCTTGGTTACTAATCTCTCAGCACTAAAAGAGTCAAGAGTGACACACCACTTTTGAGGGTCACCAGGGACCATTACTGTACTTATTATGCAACTTCTAATCATAATACGGCTTCCTATGAAGCTCTGTTCACAAGGAGACTATATAGAACTGAGTGAGCATTGAGAGCATGGTATTCTTGTAGCTATGGAGAGCATTACAAATGAATTGCACTCTAGCTTTATACATGAGTCTCTGTGAGTTTGGTTCTAGGGAATCAGGCTCCAGGTTTTAATACCTCTGGGTACATGTAACAAACAAACAAAATAGCCAAACTACCCCCAGAAGGAAGTCATGACACACTCCATAACATAGTGTTTTCAATTTGCTGTTGTTGTTGTTGCTGCTGTTGTTTTGTTTTGCTTTGTTTTGTTGTACCAGGGATCAAACTCATGACCCTGCGCTTGCCAGGCAGATGCTGTGCCTTTGAGCTATATCACCCGCCAGTGTTTCAAACATGATCACTTTAAACTCTGAAGTTGTTGGCTGGGTAGAGCACTTGCTGAACATTTGCTTAAACAGGGGTACAATCCTTAGCACCACAAAAATTTTAAAAATCATGAAATATGAAAGCAGTGGGGCCCGACTGCTTTGGGGAATCTCCTACCAACATGTGCAATACAGCTAAACATTTCTTTCCCTTCTCTTATTTACAAATTCATTTGTTTATACCAAATATAATTTTTTCTCTTTTTTTCTGTCCTTTTCTTCTCTTTCCTGTGACCTAGAAAATATCTAGAGGCAATGTTCCTTTTTCATGACTCCTTGTCTAAAATCACAAATCTCAGTACGATTTTGCTTCAGGTATCTGCCATGGTCCCAAATGCTCCTGCAAAATGGACTACCGAGTCCTTGGATCTGCTGTTTCATCATACTTTTCTCTACATATAATTTTCTGGATGGTTATCATTTCTTTCCAAAGTTCTGTTTGGCCAAATTAACTGCTATCATTGGCAACTTGTGTGGTGAACCCACTTCCTCAGTGCATACTCCTGGGTGCATCCCCTTGTTGAACCACCAGCTTCTCTCCACCTTTGCAATCATCACGTGAATGACCACAGCACTATTTTTAAAAATTCAAACCTTTTGAAGGGCAAACACAGTGTACATAAAGAGGCTCAACCCAAAATTGGCACCCTTAAGAATTTGTCCTAACAGAGCAGTGAGAAACACATGTAAAGTTTTCCAGACAAAGATGCTTGCAATGTTCATAATAATTGGCACACTGCAAATAACTTAAAGCAAGGTCTAATGTTAAAAGATCAATTAAAACACAATAACATGGTAAAATATCTCTAATAATGCAAATTTCTATAGAATGTGGTTAGTCACTAAACTTCTATCACACTTTGGCTGTCAAACAAAGGCAAGCTCAAATTCTTTCCTTGTGTACTGGAGGTGGGGTTGGTGGAACTAAAACCAGCAAGGTCAGGTGAATAAAAGTCCAATATTCCATGTCGAAAAAAAAAAAGATGGATGGTGGGTGCTCGTGATATCAGATCTCTTCTGGCCCATTTCCTGGTGGGCTAAGAATGGGATGCCAACTAACTGGAAGATCCTGGAATTACCATGCCAGGGTGTTCCAGCAAGACACAGGACCAAAATTGTCCCCAGTAATAGTTAAGCTAATGACCAATCACCATCAAGTGGTACCAAACAGCACCTGCAATTGGCAAGGAGTCTGGCCTTTCAACTGAACCTCCAAGAATCCTGTCCTGTAAACTGTCTGAGCTTACTTCAGTACAGTAGCTACCTCAAAGGGTTAACAGATAATGCACTTCCAAGAGCAACAGGCACATGCTTAGCATCTGTAAGCATTTGCTATTATTTTTGTTAACCGTGCTAAAAGTTATCTACAAGCTTTTCCTCCCTTCTTCTTACTATGCAAAGTTGGGATTTTGAAGTGAACAGCTGCATGGTGTTATCATCCTTCTACACATTCACACATGGCAATCTTAATGATAGATCACAATGAATAATTTGATGTTATTTAACTCTCCATTCTCTGAGCCATTGGCTGCATCAAACGCAACTCAAACAGTGTTCTTGCTTTTCAAATTTCAGAGGCAAAGTCATTCATAAATAAAAAAAAAGGCTTCTGGTTTTGTATGAATCAATTCACAAGATAAATATTTAAATAAAATGTGGCTTCAATTGTGCTTTCTGATGATAATTGCTGGCTCACACTCTGTTTCTATATCAATGTGTTTTCTTTTATTTTTCCCCCACACTGACTAATGAACAGAGCTGTCAGAAGCCCATTGCTCATGATCGAGCAAGCAACACATTAGCAGTTTCACATAAATACAAAAACCATATTTCCTGCAGCTAGGGAAATATATACGTAGCACACAGAATCTCCAAAATACTCCATTGCTATCAACAGATAAAAAAAAATCCTGGGTGATAAATACATTAGCTAAGTAACTGACACTCTTTTAACATAGCAATCAGCCCTGCATCACCCCAGCTGTCAATAAATAAAAGCTAATCCAAAGAACAAACCCTTTTGTGCATAGAACATTCTCTGCTTTTGAAGAAACTGCAAAATTCTACATTAGAGGATGTAACAACAGAAAGCATATTTATGCAATTTGAGGATATTTACAATCCCTACGTTGTACCAAATCCCATACTCTTGAATTTGTGCACCATTCAAAGTGGGGAGAATCCAGGATTTTCTACCTTTAAGACTCAAGATCCTTTTAAATGTCATTTCATTCATATTCTTCATATCTCCATGGGTTGTTCTGTTCCAATTTTACAGTTTATTCACTTCATGAAAACGTATCAAGTCATTACCATGCGCCTGGCACTGCTGGGGAAGATGAAGTCCAGGAAGAAAACTTGCAGGCTCCAACAGTCATCAAAAGAGCCAGAAATGAGAGGTCACTGCTCCCAAAGCACTACACTCACGAGAAGCACTGTAAACTCTCAAACCACTGGTGTCTAAGACAAATATTCAAATAAAATATGTTTTCAATCGTGCCCTTCAATGATAGTGACTGGTGCACCCCCTGTAATCATAGCAATGTGTTTTATCTCCTTGTCTCATGCTGACCAATAAATTTAAGATTTGGAAGATATAAAATTGTGAACTTTTGTGATAAAAGAGGAGATCTAACTGTTTAAAACCATCAGATCCTCTGTATTCCCCTTTCTTCCAGTATCTTTTTTCTCGACTCTTCCACCATGACGAGGGTGGGCTGGTGGAGGCTGTAAGGCTTCTATAGACCACAGTGTAACTCTGCCGTAAGAAAACTTAGGACTCAAAACAAATATCCTCTGGGAGACGAGTCGCTGGGAATTCCTGAACACCCGGTCTAGATTCTTCTGAAGAGGAAACAGCTAAGCCTGGCTCCAGTCTTGTCTAATTCACTCACATTGACCCATTGACCCACTACTAGGTGTCTTAGTCACTTTTCTCATTGCTGGGACAAAATACTCAATATCTACAACTTAAAGGAGGACAGGTTTATTTTGGCTCACAGTCTGGAGTGATTTCAGTACATAGCTGGCTGGCTCTGAGGCCAGATGGCATGGCATAGGCACATAGCAGAAGACAGCTGAGGAGAGCTGTCTATAGCATGGCGGCCACAAGAAGCAGAGAGAGAGATCAAGGAAGGGGTAGGGAGGGAGATAAACTGTTCCAGGTCATGCCTTCACTGACTGCCTCTTTTGACCAACCCTATCTCCTTAGAACAAGTCAATTATAAGCCCCATAATTCAGTGATCTTCCAAAAGCCTCACCTTAAGCACATGAGTCTCTTAGCGGACATCTAGATATAATGTGTAATAGTAGGGAAAATTCAACAGTAAGAGAACCATAATGATGTAAACCTCAGGAAAAAAGTTTTTTTCTCTCTGACTCCTGATTCTTGGGTGACAGTTTAGATTATTTGTCAGAATATTCACTTCCTACCCCATCACCTCCATAGATGGAGGACTTTTCCTACCTCTTGATTTTGAATGTGGCCATGTGATTTGCTTTAGCCAACTGGATGTTAACAAGTGTGCACGATCAAATGTTTCAAAACTGTTTAGGAGACTGGGAATGCCCTCTGTGTTTCAGGCTAGCCCTCTGGTCTTAGGAGGAAGATGAGAGACAAATGGAGCCCAGTCCAACCTATACACCCAGGCCCAGTTTTAGGCACTGAATCCCTCACCATCCTACAGATGTGTGAACTAAATGGATACTTTATTGTTATTATTACTATTTTAATTTTTATTTTGTGCAGTACTAGGAATTGAACCAGGGCCCTTGCACCGAGCTACAACCCCAGCCCCTTTTTATTTTTTATTTTGAGGCAAGATCTTGCTAAATTGCCTAGGCTGGGGTCTATCTCACCCTCCAAGACTTGGGATTAGAGGCATGTACTACTATGCCTGGTGAGAAGACTTTTAAGGGGGAATAAGACAGGGTGGTGAAATAAGAAAACAGGAAAGGCCATTTCAAGAAAAGTGGTCAGAGAAGACGTCTCCAAGGAAGTGACATTTGAACCTGGAGTATTAGCCCAGCATATGAAATTCAAAGGGTGGAGGAAGAGTACTGAGGTAGAGGGAACTACACAGACCAAGGACATAGATAGATAGATAAATAGATAGATAGATAGATAATTTGGGTGTGTATAAGATGTGGCTAAATTGTGATGGTGCACATCTGGAATTCCAGCACTTGGAAAGGCTGAGGCAAGGACTGTAAGTTTGAGTTCATCCTGGGCAACACAGCCAGTTAAAGGTCAGCCATAGAACAAAAGCATACATATGTATCTGTATCTGTATCTGTATCTGTATCTGTATCTATATCTGTGTCTGTGTCTGTATCTATATCTATATCTATATCTATATCTATATCTATATCTATATATATTTCTGTGGTACAGCCCTAATTCTACCTTTGGTGAACATAAAGAGGAAAATTCTATACTCTATAGTACGTTTCCACTTTCCAAAGCAAATTTCTCCTATTCTTTATAACTTCAAGGCCCAATATTCTTACCTCTGTACTTTGCTTTCCAATATGGTAACCATATGTGGTTATGAAGTCCTTGAAATGTGACTAGTTTGAATTAAAATATGCTATAAATGTAAAATGCACACAATTTGAAAGACTTTGTAAATAAGAAAGAACGTAATCCATCTCATTAATTTCTTATAATGATTACCTGTTGAAATGATAATATGCTAAATATATTGGGTTAAATAAAATACATTATTAAAATTAATTTTACCCATTTCTTTTGACTTTTTAAGCTTTTTATTATTTTGAATTAAATTAACTTTGTCATCCTAGGAATTGAATCTAGGACTTTGCACATAGTAGGTAAGTTTCCTATAATCTTTTTACTTTTTCTAATGTGGCCATTAGGAAATTTAACACTGCATATGGGGCTCCCACTTGTGACTTGTATGATACAGTCAATAGCGCTATTATTTTTAAAATATGAATTTGCTTCAACATGATTGATACATTGAGAAATGATTTGCACATAGCACAAATGTTGTATTTGCTTAAATCTGTAAAAAACATCAGAGCAGCACAGAAAACTGCATCTAGCAAGATGGAGTGTGTGGGAATAAAGAACTTTCCACCACACACACACACACATACACACACACACACACACACAAACACACACGCACCAGCTACCTTAGCTCCCAATGTGTTATGTACCACATCCACATCTGGTGTCACCAGCTCCTGCCCAGCTCCAAATAACCTCCTACCACCTCACACTCATGAGCAGCCACCTTTTCAAGGATACTTCTGCAAACAAAGGCAGGTGCTTTCCAAAATAAACTACTACTATTTATTCTATTATGTTAAGTATTTCCTAGTCACGGAACCTGTGTAAAACTAGTTTTACTGATTCCTATCTTTTTTTTTTCTTTTTTGAAGTATGAAATTGAACCTAAAGTCTTTGTACTGAGCTACATCTTCAGTCTATACTTTATTTTATTTTATTTTATTGTTTTGGAGACAGGGTCTTGCTAAATTGCTAAATTGGCCAGGTTGAACTTGAACTTGCAATCCTCCTGCCTCCATTTCCTAGAGTGCTATGAATATAGGCATGTGCTGCCATACCCAGTTTCCTATCTCTTTTTTTAATCTGACCCTGACAATTTTTCTGTGTTGTGACCTTAACCCACTTTCTGCACAAGCCCTGTAGTTTTTATCATCCTAAGATTTTGGATATCACGGTCACTGGAGAAACACCTATTGCTGTATTTTGGCTGGATGGTGTTACACTACAAAGCCTCAGTTCCCTAAGCAAACTGGGCCATCTCAGTCCTACTCTTTAGCTAACTGCTTCATAGGATGCTAAGTCTTCCTTTAAAATGGTCTTAAAAAAGAAAAGAACAAAGGTATATTTCTAAGGTACTGACAGGCTACATGCCATATAATCTATATGAGTAGGGCTAATGATCTCTTGGATTTAATAATGTTACTGTGAACAATGCAATAAGCCTAAAGACAAGTGTTAGGCACTTATGGTCAGTGCCGGGGGAAGTTAAATAAATAAGAAGACTTACTGCTTTGAGGAAAACGTATTTGGTTTATGGGGAAGATGGACACTGTGACAGTTTAGGAAGACTCTGCCTTCTAATCCCATGGGCCACAATTACTATGGCGTTGCTGGGGAAGGGCAGGAGCCTGGGATTCCTGCTTCAGAGATGATGATGCTATTTTCCTTTTCAAGCCAAGCTTCCTCCCAGAGCTGTCAGAATGGACCCTGGGGGCTTGATTGGCAAACCAGTGTAGAATGTGGACTCACTTAAACATAGACACTTCCTTAAAAGCTTTTGGTTCGATGTGAATGTAAGTCATTTTGATTACTCAATTTCTATATTTATTAGGAATGATAAACCAAAGTACTTGAAAATAATTTCAGTGGCGGTGAACTGTGGCACTCGATCGATGGGGGACATGGCAGTCAATTACCCTTTCACTTTATTTTGGTCCTCGGCAATCAGTTTGGATCAATATTCTCAATCTCAATTGATAGCAGAGCGCAAATCACAAATGATTTTCGTAAGTGGGCTGTCACAGTGTGTGCATGAAGCTCCAACAGGTCCCAGGCCAATGCTTGCACTTCCAGATGAGCAATTGGGACCCAGTGTGAGATGCTGCAGTAATAGTGCCCGTATGAGTGGCTGCAAATAGCCACCCGGGCCTGAGTACATGTTTGGTCTCATTACAGCCCAGTCTGTTGTCTTCAGTATTTTGCTGGCTGAAATCATCTTGAGACAGAAACTTGGTGAAATCAAGTAATTGATGAAAACAAATAGAAAGCAAAACACGAAAAACTCAACAAAGATAAATTAGGGAAGAACTATAACTTGGTAAAGGTTACCCATTCATTCTGAACATGCTTTAAAAAGCGGGGAAGGGATTTTTCGAGAAGGGCAGAAACGTGGAGACTTACTTCACTCATCCCCTCCATATCTTCTTTGGGGCAGTTGAAAGATGCCTGAATTGCAAGTAACAGCATGTTCCCACACCTAGTGTAAACCACATGCCTATTTCAACTTTTGCAAGGTGAAGCGAACATTCATGAGATAACCAGGTTACATTAGGCTGCTGGTTTGCAAACTGTATTCCCTGGGGTAATCTGCTCTTTTTGTGGGGGTGGGGTGGGGGGGTACTGAATATCGAACTCAGGATCTCAGGCTTACCAGGCAGACGCTGAGCCACTGTGCCGTATCCCTGGTGGTACTCTGCTCATAGAGAAAGAGAGAAAAGGCTTGACGAAAGGAGAAAGGCAGGAAGGAAAGGGTAGGGTGAAGGCCAAAATGCTCCTTGTTCTATGTAAACAAGAGTTGCTCTGCTTGTTTATTTTTGTTTGGTACACTCGGCCTTCTGTGAAATTTTGTTTGCGGGAGCAGCATAATTAGTGTCTAAGAATCGAAGTCTGGATCCAGGCTGCCTGAATTGTGCAGCCTGGCTTCCATGTCCTAACTGGGTGACCCTGGGCAAGTTACTGAACTCCTTGGTGCCTCAGTTTCCACAAATGAGATACCGACAGAACCTACTCTAACGGGGTGGTTCTGAAGACTATAAATACACGAATATTTGGAATGCACTTGGAACAGTGCTCAGATTAGGGTAAGCACTATATAGAAGGATTTGTCAAGTAAATAAAATTGTATGTTTCCTTTTTAAAAAGTTTTAAAACTACAGCTAAACTAGGGATCTTTGAACTTTTTTAACCTCACATCCTTATCTGAAAAGAAATTTTGAACATGTAATTCCTGTGTATGAACATTTGTATACACACATATGCTACCATTCTACTATATTGTTTTGTGTTTTAAAGTACACAAACAATTCCATGGTGGACATGAATAGTGAATGAATTTAGACCAATTGCTAGATTTTTCCTTGGGACCTGGGCTCCAGGAACTCAGCGCCTGACATTTGTCTTACGCCTCCAGAAACACCACCCAATCAAGCCCTACCTAGGTATAACTAAAAGACTGTGCAATGCAAAGAGACCCTCAACTATCTCCATTTCAATTCATGATATAATGCTTTGGACATCCACAGCATAAAGTAAGCACCTACTGTACGCATTAGGTTCAGGAAAAGAATAGATGAAATCTATTGCCATAAAGAACAGTCAGAAGATATGGACAATAAATACTCAAAGCCTGGCTGCAGCGTCACCCTTGAGATCCCCGAGACAGTCTATTCCAGAGTTCAAGGTCACAAGGGAAAGAGAAGATGTGCAGGAAGATAGGGATGGTCTTTCAGGTTAGAAATAACAGATTTAAAGCAATCTAAGAAAAATTCATGCTGGGAGATCAGGCCCCGCATGTAGAGTTACCAGTCATGACACAGGGCCATGAGATCCCCACGCCTGGACTTTTTTGTTGTGGGCAGGTTCACCTGCAGCCAGTTTGGGGTACATGAATTCTCTGGAATTAATGTAAGATCAGAAAAGTCTCATTGGAAGCCTACCACATGCCACAAAGGAGGGAAAAGGGGATCCAGCAATTACTGACAAAGCTTCCCACAGAAATGAAGCATTTCTTTTAAATTATGAGAAATATCCAAGCCACTGTCCTGTATATATGTTCTTACAAGTTAATATTTCTCTCAGGAAGTAACAGAGCTGAGCATACTTATGTTGCTGTAGTATAAACTCTCTGAGCTATTGGCTCAGCTCTCACCCACCTCTGACCTGCCCACCTCATCCAGAGTGATGTCCAGGAAGCCACGTTGCTTCTATACCCTAAACACACACACCAGCACGGGTCCCTTGGGTCTCGTGCTTCAGCAGTGGCACATCAAACTTTATCACTAGGTAACTGATGACTAAAGGAATGAATAGTGTGTCTTAGGTGAGGTGCTCCCTGCAACTTCTCTGTGCCCATATTTAGAGAAACCTTTTACTTCCTGTCTCACTGTCAGTCCTAGAAATCTCATCGTGAACTCAACATATCAACTGTTGATTTTTCTATTTATGCCATCTATTCCCCTGACACCTTTATTTCATTCTTCGTATCTGGCAAGGGAAAAGGGAACTCGGGGAAGGTGCATTTCCCCTTTAAATACCATGAAAGTTATGAATATATCTTTCCCAAACTGCCAAAATAATTGTTTCATTTACAGAACTGAAATTCTCTAGGGAGCGTCCCAGTGATGTTCTAAATTGCTAACATCAGATATGCAGAAAACAAATATGGAGCAATCCATATGCTCCCACTCCTGATTTTAGCATCTCAGCTCAACAAAAACTTACATTTCAATCACTTCAGTCAGTTTTGTATTATGAGGATGTGCAGGATTAAGGCTGGACTGGAGCCATGGCCAGGAACCTTCTGCAGAGGAGGATTCTGTCTATACAGCCTGAGGCCCTGGCATAAGCTGCCACTTAGAGAGTTCATTTTAAATTAACACTTACAGGCTGCAGATCCCCAGTCCAAGGGGAAACCTGAGAAGGCCCCACTTGGTGATTGCAGAAGGGGAAGTTGCCAAATTTTTGCCTCTTCTATTTCATTACTACTCAAAAAGTCTTGTTACTTGGAGGGGGTGGGTAGGGCTGTGGCATGGCCAAGGCTTTCCACTCCTCAGGCTCCATTATGAAAACAATATGTGAGAGCAGGAAGAGCAGATTAGGAGCTGGGCATGATGCAGATGACAGCTAGCATTAACGTGACACACCACGTCTGGGCACTGTTCACAGCATCTTGCATGTGTTAACTCATTTAATCTTCAAAATGATCCTATCACTAGGTATCATTATTATCCCCATTTTACAGATGAGGGAACTAAGACTGGGAAAGATGAGGGAACATACTAAGTCGGTGTAGCAAAGCAGCTGTTGCTTTTCTTGCCAGAATCCATCCCCCTTCTTCAGCTAATACTGGCTCTCCTTAGGAGAACTCCCTTCCCCTCTGCATACTGCTCTGGTGGAAAAAGGGTCCTACCTTACTCTCTTGGACAAAAGGTTTCTATCTGATACAGCGTTTTGGAGGTATGAGGGCAGGCACTTGGTTTTTTGGGGTGTTTTTTTTTTGTTTTTTTTTCCCCCTAAGAACCTAGCACAGGCACAATATAGGAGCTTAATAAATATCTGAAGGACAAACAAATGAGCATAGCATACCAGGTGTGATATACTGGGGTCACGTTGCCTACTAGTTGTGTGCTCAGGACATGTCCTTATTGATCAAGCATGGGTCATGTGCTTAACCTAGACCAATCATGAGCTGTTCTGGAATATGAGTGCAGTGAAATAGGTACGAAGCATTCTAGAGCTCATGTAGCCTCATCATTGTGCTTCTTCTACCTGGACCTTGTTTCCAGTACTTCCTGAGCCTAGATGTTCACCTTTTCCTTCTGTTACCTGAGCTATCCCTTATCTCACACATGCGTCCATTTTCTTCCTAACTGAGCCAGAACTGGTTTCTGTTGCCTGCAACCCAGTCATGTTTCATTCTAACTGGAATATTAGTACCATTCATGACGTGGATACACCCAGAAATTTTAATTAGAGGGGCCCAAAGCAGCACTAGGGCCCAGGGACTAAAACTAGGCATCGTCATTTACATGGAGTATTCATTTATTTATTTTTATTTATTTATTTATTTTTTGCGGCACCAGGGGTCAAACTCACAGCTTCATGATTGCAAGACAGGTGCTTATGCCACTGAGCCAAACTCCCGGCCCTAGTTTTTTGAGGCAGGGTCACACTATGTAGCTCAGGCCAGCCTTGTGCTCGCATTGTAGCCCAAGTGGGCCTCGAACTCACAACGCTGCTCCTACCTCAGCCTCCTAAGTGCTGGGATTAAAGGTGTGCGCCACCACGCCTGGCTGGAGTATTCATTTATTAACACACATTATTCACTGAGTGCTTCCAAGAGCCTGAGAGTCTGAGATCCTTTCCCTAGGTCAATGATGACAAACCCTTATGACACAAACAGCCTGCTGTGCATTCCATAGTTTTCCCACCACTATGTTAAATGTTTCTTCTTAGTCATCACAACAGAGTAACATAGACATTGTTGTACCCACTTTGCAGATGGGAAAACTAAGGCTCAAGGAGGTTAAGTATTTATCCAAGCATACGAACATTGTCAGCAGCATAGTTAGGCTTGAAAATCATGTCTTCCTGAGATCAAAGAAAGTGCTCCTACACAGCTTCAAGGAAGCTGGAGGCTTGGTTAATTGGCAGACTAAGAAATCCAGGTATGAGGTCTCAGACAAAAAGACAGAGAAGTACTGAATGATAGCTGAGTTCATTGTGGGCTTAACTAGCTCAAGGCATGGGTACAGCAGACCAAAGAAGTCATTGTGCACTACACAATTCAATGCTTTTTCCCCATTATATAGAATATTGCTATATTTAAGGGAAATAGTATCTGAGTAAATACAGGTTCTAGGAATTGGCTGAACCTGTCATATTTCCCTTACTTCCATGCTCCAAGTACCCCAACTCTCTAGCCATCATGGTATCATATACACAATCTATCATGCATATTGCCTGTCATGTGCATGGTCTGTTACAATTTTGTGAACTCTCTGTCCTAAGGACAACTCTCTCATGTTCTACACGCCATAAGAGTCCATTCACACTCAGCTAAAAACTCACTACAATTCATCAAAATCAGTAAAAAAGGCTTAAGTCAAAGAGCAGTGCATGACATGTCACAACCCAATAGAATCTTCGCTTCTTCTTTGGTACTGTGAATTGTGGATGTCTGCCCTTCACATCCATTTCATCTTTCGATTTCCCTTTGAATAAACCCCTCCTGGTGCTTGGTTCATATGGCTGAAAAAAGCTGACCTTAGTTCCTCTTCTTTTTTCTATGCAAGAGGGACATTTGATTCAGGTCTGCCTTGTAGGCCCCCTAGCTGTAGCTTTTCGTTCATATTTGGCACCTAAATGGTCTTCCATGACTCAGGCCCTAGGAATCCTTCTAGGCCAATGATGAATGAAGTTCTCCTTCCCCTGGGATTTCCAACTGTAAGAAGACACACTAGAGCTACCTTTGAATAAAGTTAACACTGGAAGTGACAGTACTGCTGAGAAATGAGGAGGAGAATGAAAACTCATTGTACTGTTTGAGTCCCTGATTCAGCCATGCCTGAAGTCTATGACTTGAACTTTATAGAAACAAAGAAAGCTAGAAGTTCCCTTTTGGTCCTAAGTAAGTTGAGTTGCATCTCCAACTCTCCTAATGAAAAGAGGTCACTGACCCAGCCAAGCTTTTTGGAATGCATTTACCTACTGTGAATTGCTCCTACTTTTTTTTTTTTTAAACAAATCCTAATCAAGTTACCTGAGCTTTACCAATTTGTTATTCTTTTCCCTTAATGCCCCAATGTTCATTTGCCCAGAAATTAAATGTTTTAACATAAAAAAGGGAAAAACACAATTCATTCCCAAATGAGAATCTATTAGATAATGCTCTACAGTAAGTCCAATTAATGTACTAAGAAAGATACTTAGGAGGAAATAGCTATGTGTCTTGTACATTATGCAATATTTATTGAAAATCTACCAAGTTCCAGACTGCTGAGGAGAAGAGAGTAAACAGATCCAGAAAAATAATTTCTGCCCTCATGAAATTTATATCCTAAGCAGATGAGAAAACAACCAATAAACAAACATAAGCGAAGAGGACAAAGAGAGAGAAGATGGTACAGGAGGTGATGCTAATGTAAGCAGATGGCCAGGACTGTCTCTGATGGGGAGATGTTTGAGCCAATGTAGATGCTAGCTAGGTAAGAAGGAATAGCTCGTTTAGAGGACTTGAGGCTGGCATGTGCTTGGCATGCTCCAGGAACACCACAGAGGCCGTGTGGCCGGAACAGAATGACTGAAGGGAACAGGGACAGAAGATAAGTACAGAAGGTAGCCAGAAGCCAGGTTATCAGGGCTTTCTGGGCCCAGAAGTACTCTGGGTTTGATTCTGCTGGAATGAGAAAGCACTGATAGGTATGAGAAAGAAATGCAAGATCAAGTTTATACGTTTAAGGGTCATCCCTAGTGCTGAGAAGAATGAAGTGAAGAGAGCAGGAGCCAAAGCAGAGAGATGTAGCACAAGGGGGTACAGCAGTTCAGGAAGAAAAGACATAGCCCAAGAAGTCGAAGTGGAGACAAGAAGTAGGTGAATTCTGAATGCATTCTGAAAGTAGACCCACTTAGATTTAAAGCTGGGTGTTGAATATCAAGAAAGAAAAGAATCAAGGATGATGACAATGTCAAGATTTGAACTTGAGCCTAAAGATGAGCAAAGATGCCACTCACTGACATATGGAAGATGGTACAAAGAACAGGTCTAGGGTCAAGAGTATAGTCTTGGACATCTACTTTGTAAAACTGTGGTAAGATTTATGAGGCATGATCAAACAATATGGTGATTGTGTAAATTTTTTAAAATTATAGTGAAAGATACACTACTGTTAATCCCCATCAAAACATTCCCCCTTGCTTTAAACACATTGATCCCACTATTCTTGCCACTTTCTAAGGCAGTCCTAGAAGCCCTCTCTCATGAGTGTCTCGAGTTGTGCTGTTGTGGGTGCCTCAGGGTCCTAAATTGATTCAAAACATTTAGTTTCCACAGTCATTTTGACTTAGGGAAAGAGCCAGGGTAGCATAGTACCAGGTCTAGGGGATAAGGACACACTGGAATGGCTTTATCTGATCCAAACTGCCATAAACATTTAAAATTGATTCAGGACATCAAGAAAGACACTCATAAAAGATGACTTCCAGAACTGCTTCAGGAAATGGCAAGAAGAATGAGGTAAGTGTGTTCAAGGCAATGGGGAGTATTTTGAGGGAGACTAATGGCAATGTATCTTTTATGTAATAAATTTTATTTTTATGTAGACATTCACTACATTTTTATCACATCTCCTATATAACATAAAAGGTACCATTTAAACCATTTTGAAGTGTACAAATGAGTGGGACTAAATATATCCATAGTATTGTTTTGTTTTGCTTTTTGACACCCAGAATTGAATTCAGGACCTTGCACTTGCCAGGCAGGTGCGTATGCCACTGTGCTATACCCCAAGCTCTTCATAGTATTGTGACCATCATCATAATCAGTTTCTCAAAGACAGACATTGTTCCCCTTAAACACTAACTCCCCATTAGTCTCTCTTCCTCCAGCCCCTAGTAACTTCTATTTTGCCATCTGTCTCTACTGGACATGTAAGATTAGGATGCCTGCTATACACTCAAGGGAAGCTACTGAAAGGTAGTTAGAGCCACTGATTCTGGAGCAAAGGAATTGGAGATACCAAAGTGAGAGACGTCAGCATGTGAATCAGTGTGTACACAATTCCTACTGGCGGGCAGAATGTTTGACTTCTGCTTCTCTTGATCCTGCACTGCCCAGCAAAGGAACATGGTACCAGACACAGTACCTTTCAGAGAGTAATGCCCCAATAAATATTTGTTTCATAGAATAATTCAACTTTTTGTCCTCTTGTTTGTGGGAAGAGCCATTCACTGAATAAGAATTGTAAATAGTACAAGCCTTTAAAAATAAATAGCTCTCTTTCTTGAAAATAAAAGTCTGAACAAATTTTAAAATACACTAACGCTTCTTTTGTAGTTTGCAAAAATAATGCCTGACTTGTGATCTTTTTGGATGATGATTGTGCCAAAATCCAGCATCACCTGACACCATGCTATGTTACATAAACAGAATGGGAGTGACACGACCAGATGTGGTGTGTCACAGTGAGGATCAATCAGCCTGAAAAACTGATGGTTCTGTCTAAAACCAGGCTTTCAAAGTGTGCTTTGGAATTGCCAACTTCTATTAAAACTACTCTGGCGGCATTTGAAGAAAAATGTGGTCATGCAAGGAGGTAAAGTTATGGCTACCAAGATGAGATTCAGACAGCAATTTATCTTCGGGCTGCAAATGTTTTTTACACAGAATAATCTTCAAGGGCCAGATCTTGATAATCTTGGTTGCATGCAAGTATTTAGAAGCGGCTGGTCCTAAGTGGGCAGCAATCCCTTGGCATATTTAATGCATAATTCAAGCGTAGAGACAGGGAAATTTATCTCTGGGTGATAATATGGGGATCAGCATCTCCAGCCACCCAGCCACAAATCTAGGGATATATACTGGGTAAGTGTTATGGGTTTGTATCTAGAAGTCCCCCGAAAGCCTCATGTACTCTTGTGGGGGGAGGTTTCTAGAGTTTGCGATTCATTGTCTAGGATTACTGGTGCTGGGATCATGGGTGTGAGTGCTACGCACCCTCTGGGGTGGTTGGCCTACATACAAAGAGACAGAAAGAGTCTTCTCTCTCTCTCCTCCTTCTTTGTCCTTTTTGCTCCACCCTTTTGTTCTTGTTGCTTTTGCTGTCTTTCGGTGACCCTCAGCCATGCCATCCTGCCTTGGAGCCAGTTGAGTATGGACTGAAACCTCCATAAACTGTCAGCTAAATAAAACTCTCTTCCTTTAGTTTTGGATGGCAGGTATTTTGTCTCAGCAACAAGAGAAAAGTAACCAACACAGTAAGGAAAGGCTTCAAAGTATCTGTCGAAGCTGTGTACTACATTCATTCTCTTCTCTGTTTCTGTCTCTCTGTCTCTGTCTCTGTCTTTCTCTGTCTCTGTCTCTCTCTCTCAATACTGAAGACTGAACAAAGAACCTTCCCATTAAACTGTATTTCCAGCCACTTTTTACCTTGCTAAACTGCCCAGGTCGGACTTAAATTTGCAATACTCCTGCGTTGGCCTCCAAGAGTTCTGGGATTACAGGCATAGAATCTATTCCTTTTTTCGCAGTATTAGAGCTCAAAACTAAGGTCTAGGGAATATTAGGCAAGTATTGTCTTGACATCTGACCCCTCACAGGGTTTTTTTTTGTTTTGTTTTTTTGTTTTTTTGTTTTTTTGTTTTTTTTTTTCTTGGAGACAGGTTCTCACCATGTAGTTCAGACCAGCCTTGAACTCTCTGTCTAGTTCAGGGTGGCCTCGAACTTGAAGTGATCTTCCTGCCTCAGCCTCCTAAGTGTTAGGATTATAGGTGTGCACCATGACACCTGGCCCTAACCACAGGTTCTTAATTCACTAGGGCCATAGCTACAGCCTTAAAATGGAATTGATTCAGCCTCTGAAGCATAAACAAAGGCTGTGAAACTTAAAGTAGAGAGATACAAAATGGACAAGTCTTCATAGACCCCACTTTCCATATTTCACTGGGGAAGTGAAACCTGGTCACACTAAGATCAGGAGTGTTTTCTCCCATTCATCACACCCTCCCAGTCCACACTGGCTGTGTTGGTGGAAGGTAAAGTCTTTACATGTGAAGTTAAAAATGGTTGAAGAAACAAAACACTTTCTGAAAGACATGTCATAATTTCTAATTACTTGAAAATTGAACTTTGAAAGCTAGGATATATCTGACTACTTAAAAAAAATTACCTATTCAACTTAAAAGGCTGGTAATACAACTCAATTTTAGAGGGCAAGATTAACTTGCTTCTTCCCCAAAATGTCATCACTGGGTTTGGAACTTCTTTCATAACTCAGAAGAGGATGGAACAAATGTTTCTCTGTAATTTTCTTTCAAAAATAGTGGAAAATATATTTGGACTAGATTCCATGAAATACTTTCTTAACCTGATGCTATCTTGAGTCATCATCCACCTCTAAATATGAATTTATTGACATATGTGGGCCTCCACCTATCTCCAATCATAATAGAAAAAAATCATTTCTATTGCTATTGTATCATGAAAATACAGACAAAATTAAAGACTAAAATTCTTGCTTCTGAATGTTGGCAAAACACATGAGGTTTTTATTTCTAATGATAGTCAATGAAGAAAACTAACGTGTGCCTGGTGATGTACCAATAGAATTTTCTAACAAATTCCACTGCAAAACTGAAAGCCAGAAATCTTTTCCAACAGATAGAATAATTTCACTTGCCCTGAGGTTTTTGAATGAACCATATATTTGATGTAAAACCATATTTCAGTAATGTGTCCAATTTTTAAAACAATTTTTAAGTTATCATGGCCCTATTAAATACTGCTGATGGCCACTATTAGTGGAAAATTTAACCTTGATGTTTCCCACTACCATGGCTTGGCATATGTCATAATCCATTATCAATTGGTGACTCTCAGCCATACAAGGTATTTTTATTTAACCAAATCAAACAGCTTTTTAGTGTTTGCTCAGGAAATAATTAATGCAATAAGAAGGCTTTAAATATATTTTAAGGCCATGAGCTCTCCTTCTTCCATTTTATTATTGGAAGTGCATAGAAGACACAGCATGTTCTAGGAAGTCCAAATGGAGATGACTTGAAATATCTACGTTGCATGTCACTATTCATGAATTGTTCAAACTTTAGCAACTGCATCTTAGCCTCTGGGCATTCAAGTGAGGCTTTGGCATAGATAAAAAGGAAGAACATTTTTCTTTCCAGAAGATAGGAGATGGTTTCCACAAGTAGTCCAGTTATCTTGTCTATTTCATGCACAAATGGGTAATTATGGTCATTAACATTGAAAATATGGTAGGTTAGGGTAATTGATAGCCTTAAAAGCTTGGTAATAAGATCACTTTAATTTGAAAGGTACTGAGGAACTATAGGAGAAATCATGTAAACAACGTAGTCCTTGTGGGCTTTTTTTTTGTTTGTTTGTTTTTTGGTCTTTTTGAGATAGGGTCTCGCTATGCAGTTCAGTCTGATCTTGGGCTTTCCTCCTACCTCAGACTCCCAAGTGCTAGGATTACAGGAGTTTGCCACCACGCCTGGCTCCTTATTGGCTTTAAGGAACTCTAATCTCTTACTGTATAGGATAGACCAGAGGGATGAGAGCCTGAAAGAGGGGTCAGTAGGAACAAGAGTGAGTAAGCATTGTCACCGAGGGTAAAAGAACCATGAGGGTGATGGACCCTACTGGCCTTGTTACAGATGGGACAAGGAGAATGACAGATCACAGGTATCTGACTTCGGTTTACTGCAGGAAGAAGGAAGTAGGAAGAAGAGCTTGTGTGGATGAGAGAGGTGCTACAGGGTTCTAATTTGGGGAAGCTGATTTTGAGGAGTCCATGGGATATTCAGCTGGAAGCTGCGGTCTTGTCTCTGAGAACTAAAGACATTCAGGAAAATCTAGACTGCAAAATGGCCAGGATGGAGCTGGGAGAGATCACAGAAGTGGAGTGCTGAGAAGAGGAAAGTTGGGGCCACAGCCATACAGCAGGAAAATGGAGAGCGCAGAGTCACATGGACTCAGGGGAGGGAGCAGTGCAAATGCGGGGGTGGGGGGGGGTGTGGGTTAATTCAAGAGGAAAAACGCAGAATCCACTGGGTGTATTATCAGGAGCTTGATTTGCTTCTGTTAGGTCAGACTAACGGTGAATGAGAGAGGACACCATTAGTTGTGTCTCTTCAGAGAGAAGACCAGGTGACAGGAAGGAAAAGGTCCTTTCCATTTCCTGATTTTTACCCCCAACCAGTCCCATTCATATTGTCCCCTTGGCTACTTTAATACTGCATGATTTTACAACTTCTGGGCTGGAAGGTCTCATTAGTAAGTGAGAAGAAAAAAGAAAAAAGTAATCAACATGTAAGGGATTATGATTACAGCCAGATTCCAAAGATTCTTTTTAAAAAAAAATAAAAATTCATAGAATTTGAATGTAACTTCTACATTATAATTTCTCCAAAATATAAACTCCTATACAATATAAATATGATGTGCATTCCATTATTCATAATTCTGAAATATATAAGCCCTAAGACACAACATCTTATTAAAAATTAGCTCAACGGCCAGGAATTTAGGTCAGTGGCCTAAGGGCCTGCCTGGCAGGTGTGAGGTTGTGAGTTCAATCCCCAATACCAAAAAATAAAAAAATAAAAAATAAATAAAAATTAGCTCAATGTTGGCAATGACCTGAGTCAGTGTGGGGCTCTTCTTGGAGCTTACTGATCCTGCTTACTGTGACTATTCACATGCTCCACTGCAGAAACACAAGTGCATCAGTTACAGGGTGCATGGTGGATCAGGGACACACTACAGTATTTTGCTAAAATCTCCCAAGTTCTAAGATTTGGCATCAAAGGTTTGGGTAAGAGATTTGGATCCTTAGATATTAACTTTCATACACTTATGAAGTAAGATATAAGTGTCTCCATCGGAGGAAGAGATGAAAGTACTTTGTTGGGGAAAAAAGGGAGAAACCTAAAATATTATTTTCAAAATAGCACTTAAGAAGACAATAAGCAGTGGTGGGTGGCAGGGAGTAATTCAGTCTTCTCAAATAAGCAAGTGGTTGGAGGAACAAAACTTGCCTGTGATTTCACAACAGATTTTTGCCAACAGAAAGCAGAAGACACAAGTTTATTAAGAAGCAAGTTGTTTCTCTTTTTCCTGTCCTCAGACAAACCTCCTCTTCATGCTCCTCATGCACCGAGAAGCTGATATCCCTATACCACCATGATTTCATGAGGGGAGGCAAGACATGACTGCCATTCTCAGGTCTACTTGTTCAAGTCAGGTTGGTCCTTAGTCCACTTCTGTTCCATGATCTCTCTGCCATGCATCTTGTCCAAAAAACCAGCTACGCCTGTCTTCTCTAAAATCGAGGTTTAACTCACTGCAGAGATAACCTGCCAGTTTTGTGTCAGATTGAAGTCAGACTCTGTGGGCTTCCTGGACCACATCAGCATGCCCAAGCTTTCTACACTACAACATTCTGGACACATTTCTGATTGGACTCTGACTGGTATTGTCAGTTGCTTGATGTTCCCTCTATTTTCTCTACTAGAATGGTGGGAGGAAAATCATTACAATAAGGAGCCTGATGTTACCATAAAGCTAGGCTCCCCAGTGACCTCAGTCTAGTCCAAGAGTCAGGCTGTTTGCAAGGATGCAAAGCATTTCAGAAAATCATCTCCAGCAGCATCCTGCACTTCTCCCCTGAGTCTATGGTACTGAATATGACTTGTATACCTGCTTGCTAAGCAGAGAAAATCACGTCCCTTGTTTTATGCCAAGCCAAAGAGAGTACCACTTGGTATCACAATAGCCCAAGATCTCCAAGAAACTGATTTTTTTAAAAAAGCTTTTCTATGAAGCCAGACAACATGCTGGCAGGGTTGTAGTTTTCAACTGCACCTGAAGCTAAGAAGCCCCTACAAAGGAATTTGGATGAAGTTTTTCTTCTTTTTTTTCCTCTTTGAGTCTCTAAGGAATTGCCACTAAATCAGGGCCACATTGGCAGAGATAGCACAGGCTAAGCCTTTTGCAAACAGGGCATGGGGACCAAAAAAAAAGAGCCTCGTTGCATCAATATTCCAGAATATTTCTTATTCCCTGATGCCCATCTGTAAAAAGGCAATGTCCACTCTGTGACAAATGAGGGGACAAATGGGCTGGCACCAGCATTCAGACTCCACAGCCAGGCCCTATAGGGCTGGCGATTTCACTGAGACTACTTCCATCCACCTTTAGAAATCATGCAAAAGCAAGCAGCGAAGGATGGGACAGAACTTAAAACAAAGTCTTTACCTTGTTCTTAATATTATACCCTGGACAGAACCAAGAGTGGAGAAAAACACCTTTGTGTGTGTGTGTGCACACCTGCGGTCTGATTTGATTTTTCTTATTATTTTAGAAATCTTTTCTTCTGGTCTATATTTAAATGCATTTTCTCTGAAAAATGTTGGACTGATTCAAGTCCATTGTGAATATAAGATGCTCTTACTGTGTTTCCTCATTCGCTCACTGCCACGGGAGTAAGTCCTGTATGCTCACCTGCAAATCTGGGATGCACTGCTCATTCTTCCAATCCTTAAACCAGATAGCTGCCTCTTCCCATAATTTATGTTACAGTGCCATCTTATGGTAGTTTATGACCACCATTTATAGACAGAAAAACTCTGGCTTTCTCGTCCATGTTTTAAAGAAATATATGAGTTTAAAAATCATCTTTAATTAATCACAGCAGATAAATATGTCAAACTAGTGGTCTGTAAATACAAAATGTGTTTTAATGTGGTCTACCGAAAGCCAAACACTACAGAAAGTATCTGAACAGCCACACAAACTTTAAGGGCAACTGATGAATTTTTGAAAAGGCATTTAAGTTCCTGTTCAATGACAATCACTGCACGATCCAACATTTCACAAGCAGCGTTCTTTGTGAATGCTGTGACGTATTTGGGAAGAATATCTGAGGGAAAGTCTGTTCTAAGTTGGTGAACTGTGACCCAGAATTTTCAGCTTTCGGTTCTCATCATGCATCATTTTCTCCCTCCATATCTCCAAAAAAACCCACAAAACTCTCTGGGCCCATATCAGCATGACAGGAGGAAAACCAGCCCCACTTTTCAGCCCCACCATTTGCAAATGTATTTCAGGCTCAGGCTTAATTCTAGGAGAAGACTTCTTGGAGGAGCCTCCTTCCGGAAGTCTGCCTGCCAATTTCTGGAGGCTTAAAGCTTATTTCCTCTCTCTCCTCCAGGTTTCTTTCCACCCACAAAGTCAACGTGCATTGCAAAGGGGCCTGAATTTAATTCCATCACCCGAACTTGCCAGTTCTGCGGCTATACCACGAGTCACTCTTAGGAACACAGAGGGAAAGATGATTTCCATTCCAGGTCTGTCTGGGGGGTCCCGGGTAAATGAAAGGAGATGTGGGTGGCTCAGGAGAGTTAGCAAGGCTTTTTTGAAAGTGAATGCCCCCTCCTCATAAGTGACAACAGTCTAATAGCTAGCACAGTGATCAGTTCCCACATTCGAGAAGTCTTTCTGTGGGCACTCCATCCCGTTCCGAACTGCCCTACCGAATGTCTCATCTCTCCTACCTCTCCGAGTGGATGGAGATGAAAGGTCCCAGGAGTTGGTGCAAGACAAGGAGGGCACCCTACAGCCTCCAATCTACCCGACACCTTTTCTCTTTGTAAGGAAGATACGGAATCGTGATTCATTATGAAGGCAGAAAAATTAATATGCATTTAAACAGATGCAAAAGAAGAACTTCGGAACAAAGGCAGTTTAAAACAAGGCATTTGAACGTCACATATCTCTCAGCTTCTTCCTGCCCTGTCACAATGGAAATGCTTTCCTTTTTAACTGCCCCACTTTCAGTAATTGTAGGGACCACAATTTCAAATCATACCTTCCTAATAAACCACAGTGGGTTTTGTTTGCTTGCTTTCTGCTGCTTTTATCCTCTTACTTGTCCCCTTTCCTGTCCCCTGCACCACCCCACACCTCTGCTTTGCTTATATACTTACCTTTGCTGACTTGTCCCCCTTTCCTGTTAGGGGACTGTTCTTGTACTCCCTGCACTGAGACTGTTCTTCTCTCTTCGACTCTCATCCCCACATCAGCAGGGTGTGCCTGGTGCCCACATTCCCCCCATCTTTGGCTGACTACGTGTTTGTGTGTCTGCTATTGTACCCCCTCCCTGCCACCTCTTTAATCAGAAGAACATCATCAGAGACTCCAACACATTCAGCTCAGCGTCTGAACTAACTGTACCCATTAGAAATTCTTAAAGTGCAGATCTCCAGAATGACTCTTTACAGATGCAAAAGTGACATCACGGGTTGCCTCACCCCCACCCTACCTCCCAGCATGGATGGGTTTTCATTGCTGCTCCAATTTAAATTTCTCAGTTTACCACCCAACAGAGATGATTTTTCTAATATCCATCCTGCAAACTCCATCTGGGATCGCCCAAACAAGCTGTGTCCTTCTGCCTTTCTCACAGGCAGAAATTCTAAGTCTGCAAAGGGAGCAGGACAAGGTCAGGGCTTCCTGGCCCTGAAGCATGAGAATTTTAATGCCTGGAAACATACAAGGAAACAGAACAGGGAAGATGAAACAAACGTCCACCTACAAGTGATACCTCCCCCATCCAGCCTGTCGACCCAGTGCAATCACTCTGGGAAAGTCCAAGTTACAGTCTGCAAAAAACCAGAAGCAAGGAATATGTATTATAATCACAATTATCCCACGGTGTTCACGCGCTGCAGGAGTACTATCCTTCCAAGCATTCGGCCTAGTGTCTTGTGTGAACAGAGAACCAGATGGGAGTTTTGGGGGCTAAAATGGATACACCAATTATTTATAGATTCGGACTGAAAATCATGTGAACCGCCTTCTGTGGAGTTCCATCTTCTGAGAACAGACTTGAAATAGACATAGTTGTGGAAAGTCTTAGCATCATTTAGAATAATCCTGAACAGGATATTGTAAGTAGGGAAGGGTGGAGTTAAGCCTAAAAATTTTAGAAGCCCCTTTGGGGCAGAGTTTTAGGACTCACTTCTAGAAATCTCTAGAATGAGACCAGGGGTTCAGTTTTATATCCTGTTGGTTTTAGTACCATCATCCTTATTTTTTTAATTTTTATTATTATTATTTTTTTGTCCTGCTAGAAAGACCATTCAAGCATGATGTGCCTGGTTGCACAGAGAGATGTCACCAGTTTTGGAGAAGGGAGTTGTAGACACTCATTAACATTTATTCAAGGGATGAAAGAATAAAAATCAGATCTTCTGTTATTTGTGCGATGTATTGTTTGAGGACATCTTCTTAAATTCTCCAGTTTGTTTTTTTTTTTTAACTTAGATGTGTATGTAGATTTTGTTTGTTTGTTTGGGGAGTGGGGGTAAGCTGGGGAGGGCAACACTTCCTGCAGGATTCCTTTGTTTCAGCTCCTGTGCTTAATACTTTGCTTCATTTCTACTTCAAGCAACCACAAATCCTTTACATTTGACTAAGGAATAATAAGCTGCCGGAGAGAGGTTAACTAGCTTGTGCTGGGTCCCCTGTACAACTAATACTGCAACCCAAACCCCAGTGGCTTCCAAACACAGTCTGTTCTGCTGTGCTTCAGATGTGACAAATGCTGCCCGGCGTTAATACTCGTGTCTAAGAATCAAGATGGAGGAAATATTTGGAGAGTGGCTGAAGCCGTTAAAATTTCTTTGGGATGCTTATATTCTCATAGCCAAAAAAACCATTTAAGAGAATCAGAAAAAGCCTTTTTTTTTTTTTTTTTGCTTGCAATTAAAAAAATTATTTTTTCTGAGACACAGCATCTTCTGGAAGACAGAGACTAGGGTCGCATAGCTAACTCCAGACTGCTCTCTGTAGTCTCTTTTCCGTGAACAGGCTCACTTGGCTCACAAGCTACCGAAACAGCTTGGAAGAAAAGGACAATTTAGAAATGGATTTATATTTGATAACATTTAAGTTATGATGCTAGTTCTAAAATAAGCTCCTTGTACTGATTTTTTTGGTTGATAGTCACTTGAACATATACAACATCACACAACATTTGGGAAATTAATAACCCCTTCTTTGAAAAAAAGTCTTCCTTTATCAGAAAGTGAATTTTTTTTCACATTATCTGAACTTTCCTGAAATCAAAACAAATTTTTACATTGTCCTGGTTCACTGCAGTTCTCAGGAAAGAAAGCACTTGGATAGTTTTCTACGTGAAAAGGGAACATTAGTATTCCAGGGTACCCACCCACTGGTGACACGCATTAACTGGGCCACCTGAAATGATCTTGAGAAGTGACACAGTGTAGGTCTTCTGCTCCCTGTGCTCTCACTACTGTCCGTTGAAATAAGTAAATTTTTGAGAAATTATCATAAAGCATGCACTGAACTGATATATTCACTTTTTATGGAGGTCATTTTCCAGTCAGTCACCTAAAATTAGAGCCCTTGTTTTTATGTTCAGAAAGTTGAAAATATGGCAAGACACTTTTCCTCTGAGTTTCGATCCCCTTATGCCACCATTTATTTTTCCACTGTCAAGGCACGAGGGCTATGGAACTGTAAGTGGTGTGTGTGCGTGTGTGTTCTCTGTCTGTTTTTCGTACTTCAAGGGAACGCCACTTTAGATCATCCTCGACAAGAGAGTAAAGGTTATCATTAGTGTGTTGAATAATGGATGGAGTCCATTTGTATTTTCTTGTTTAGGAAAATAAATCATCCTGAGAACTTTTATTATGTCCTATGTAAAATGGAAGCACATCAGCACTTGTTATGTTTTCCTCTCCTGAGTCGGTTTGGCAGGGCTCCTTGGGCTGCGAAGAACAGGCAAGGGTTGCCAAGCAAGGGCCGCTTGGTTCTGTGCCCGTTCCTCTAGGGGATGTAAACATCCTGTCCTGGAATACTTCACCAACCTGTAGCTAGAAAACTCCCGCGCACAGTGGGAAACCATGAGTCACTGCACCAGAAGGCCCTGCTGGGTATTGGGAGGTCAAATGTTGAGGCTTCAGCAACCCACCCCAGCCTACTCCGGACAGCCTACTCAGTGGAGAAACAATTTGTATCCGAGTCAAGTGCAAGGGAAGGGCAAAGAAGTCTAAGATTTACGGGGGACCCACCAGATTTATGCCCAACACTACTGGGCATTTTTATATGCATGCTGTCTAGTTGTACTGGGTGGGGCTGCTCAGTGGTTAAGGCTATGGATGCCCAAGTAAGGCACACCCGGGCCCCACTACTCTTGAGCTGTGTGCTATTGGGCAATTTGCTCAATTTTTAGTATTTCCATTGGCCAAGTTAAAACAACATTTCAAACTATATACACAGGAGCAGGTGCTCTGAGTCCTGAGGGTAAACCTCTTCCACCACGGTAGCTGAGTCAGCTCCTTCCAGGGGAACTACTCCATTCTCTCGGGACCATCCTATCAGCCAGAAACACAATGCAGACTCAGAAGCCTCCAGGGCAAGGGTTGGTTTGCTGTCATTGATAGGTTCCCACACTAGACCAGTGGCTCCACAGAGCTATCATACACACAGAGGACCGTCATATGATAGGTCCTAAATAAATGGTACTTGCAATTATGCCTCTTCTTCAGGTGAGGAAAGAGAGGTTAAACAGCAGCAGTGAAGCTATGATATAGAACCAGATACCAATCTAAGGGCCTTGGACTCACAAGCTCATGTCTTAAGCAGGATGCATTAATTCGAGAATAGTAAGAGCCCATAAAGAGATGGCATCAAAGAGGTTCCCTATTAGGGCAGGCCACTGCTTCAAATAGGTTTCAGATGTCTGTTCTTCTTGAATGTTGCCCTTAAGGATTTGTTACAGAGGCAAGCATGGACCCAGTTGTTGATGGGAATGTTTTAATTATGTTATCAAACTTACTATGTATATAGAAATTACTTTTCTCAATTCTGAATGGAACAGACTAGTCTCAGCAGCAGGATTGAGTTTGGCAGGGGGAGAGCTAGCCTTGTGCTTGAGTGTAAGTGGACATGATGCTAGCTATCCTGAGGTTTAGACTGTAACTCTGTGGATCTCCATGAACGCTGAGGGCAGGGGGAAAATGCATGAAAAGATCCAATACCTCATGTCATATTGCTAGCAGTGTTGTTTCTTTAAAAAAACTTTTATCAAGGAAGAATACTGCCAGTGTATATGAAAAACAGTAATAGCCCAGCCATTAGAAATGTGATTCTCGTGTTGTGGTCATGACAAAGATCCTATATCCTAACTGCAGAGCAGTCTTCTGACTCCATGTCCTGCTTTCTGATCAGTGATTAGCACTTGAGCATGAAAAAGTCAACTGGAGACAGGGGAGTGGTTCTATGGGAATTAAATTTTTAGGAAATGAGAAGAGATAGGAACCTCACTAGGAGAGGCAAATGTGCAGATTATTCCAAAAGTAATCTAAGACTTTGCTGTTTGATGCATGGCTCATAGATCAATATCAGCATCACCAAAAAGCAGTCAGAAATCAGAATCTGAGGTCCACCTGGTCCTAAGCACCAGCATCTGTATTTTAATCAGATGCCCAGGCAATTTGTATGCACGTGCCGCTGGGGAAGCTCTGCTGTCAGGGGCCAGGCTCCACTCACACTTGGTAGGGGGTGGTGTGAGCAGAAAATGAAGTTGGAAGAGATGGGCAGGTACCCGAGTGCTTGCCTAGGAAGTTATCCTGTCTGAATAGGCTGGAGGGGAAAAAATCTGCTCCTGGATGATGAGCAGGCTGTGGCTGCCGTCGTGCACAGCATGATGGCCAGCTGTGTATAAAAAGTGAAGTTAGAAAAAAAAAATAGAAAGAAAAAAAGAAAGCAAAGATACACTGCAGCAGCGCAGAATGGCTTCGGAGGCTCAGGGCCGCCAGGTGTTTAAGCGGGAAAGCCAGCCTCGAAGATCAAAGGCAAGTGGGTTGTAAAAGAGAACATCTTGCCTGCCAAACCCCACCCAGGCCCTCTGAGCCGGGAGAGGGCACCATGTGAACAGACCAGATGTTACAGCCCAGGAATCGCATGGCCCGGAACGCATGCGCCCAAATAGGTCCACATTGTCACAGCCTCCTCGTGGACCAGGTCCACCACTAAACACACACCAGTTTGGTTGGTTCAGCAGGCAGATGTGAAATAAGTCTTTGGAGACACCCTGCTGGGGCGGTATGGCATTTTCTGTCCCTGTGGTAAGTGGGCAGTAATTAATTATAGGACAGACACTGAAGCCCCAAAAGTAAGTTCTCTTACTTTCCCCCTACTAGGGAGTGTGTTCCGTGTGGACTAGTCTGGGCCATGACAGGTGCCACCTCCTGCAGGCCTGACCCAGGGCACAAAAGTTATTTTTGTCAAGAGGACAGGATGGCTCCCGCTCAAACTTTCCACCACCTCCTGCCTGACTGCATTCCCCTTCCGGCACCCTGACACCATCTCTTCCCCCGTCAGCCCAGCGGAATCGGATATGGGCATCTCATCAACTTGGGAATTTTCCACAAGTACAAGCTGGTCTCCTCTTAATTGCCCCCACAGAGATTTTCATAAATACTTTAAAATATAATAATTATTATTGTTATTTCCCTTTGTTCTTCTAGATGACACTTTTCCTTCAGCAGCTCAAAGAACTATTCTGTAATTATCCAATTAATCTTTACAAAATTCCTGTGAAGAAGGTGGGTGGCAGTATCTCTCCATTTCTGGAGGAGAAGGAAAAAAAAGGAATGAGGTTAAAGGGATCATGGTAAAATGGGGGCAGCCCAGAAAGGGAGACTAGGAACCCATCTTACCGATGGTCCTTGATGACAACATTTATGATCATTCAAAGTGCACAGGTCTGTAGTTTAGGTGTAAGCTCTCTTCAGACCTTGGCGTCACCTCTCAGTAATGTCAGTTGTGGGGCTGGGGATTTGGCTCAGCGGTTCAAGTGCTTGCTTGGTAAGTGCAAGGTCGTGAGTTTGATCCCCAGTACCAAAAAAAAAAAAAAAAAAAAAGAATGTCATTTGTACAAGACACTTAATCTCCCTGGCCTCAGTTTCCCCATGTATCAGAAGTTGAAGATAACCCAATAAGATGTGCCACAGCAAGGACTGCTATGCTCCTCAGGGCAAGGTTCTAAGCAGCTGCACACATACTTTTTCCAGGGCCCTCAGCCTGGAGTGTCCCTGGCTCTGGAATCCAGTGCCCAGTGGGCTCTTTGGCAATGTGAGGCACTAGGCAATTTTCTCCATTGCAGGATAAATGGAGCATTTTGGCATGACATGGAGCAAGAGGGCTGAAGACAAGCTTAAGAGATAGACAGCCTGGTTCAGGTCTTGGTTCCAAAGCACTCTGAGCCCTTATTTCCTCAACTATAAAAGGGGTATAGTGACGATTCAGTGAGATAGTTCATGAAAAGGGCCTGGGGTCCAGTCAGTGCTCAGGAAGTCCTCTGAGAGTGGGGAGGCAGGCTGTATATACCTGAATCCTGACTCGTTACTTTCTAGCTAAGTTACTTCACCTCACTGGATAAAGAAGCTTCCTTTGAGATTATGCAGCTTAACACATGTAGTTTATAAGAATCTCACACAGAGGCCATGCCTGTTAAATGTTATTAACTGTATTTCAGTCATTGCTGAATTTCTTGCTTTTATTTTATATGGAACCACAAACACTGGCCTGCACCCCAAGCAGGGCAATTACTCCACAATGTAAGGGCATTACAGAGGGGAAAATGACTCTCTGCCAGTAAATTGGAAGAAGTGTCTCTTATCTGGGGCACATTTCCCCTGGGGTAAAGAGACCTGTGGCTTGTCACTCACAGCCAAAGTGATGCTGGGCCAGTCCCTTTACCTTTCTCTCAGCCAATTCACCTGCAAAACACATGGTAGCCAGCTAACTGCTTCAGTTTTCTAGAAAGATTACATGAAGCTGGGCATGGTGGTGCACACCTGTAATCCCAGGACTTTGGAAGGCTGAGTTAAGAGGAGTGCAAGTTCGAGTCTGGGAGGCGCAATTTAGTAATTTGGAGAGACCGTTTCTTAAAAAATAAATAAATACAAAGAACTGGGGATGTAGCTTACTGAGGACACCCTGGATTCAATTTCCAGGGTCACACACACACACAGACACACACACCATATAAGCTGATGCACTTTGCAAATTTTTAATGCTACATATATTGAAATCATTACAAATTAAAAAACATACTTGTATACTTTAAAAGCATACCAGGATCTGAATTTTCATTTGAACAAGGGAAAATTCAACACTTTCATCTGTGTGTGCTTCTATTTTTCCTTCCTTTGAATCAGAAGAAAAAAATTGAAAAGCTCTTGTCTCAGGTAGGAGAAAAATGAAGGCTCTTTAATTTCCGGTGGTGCCAGCACATGGGGTTTGGGCTTCATCACCAGCTGCTTTAAAGCAAACCAAACAAACAACACATCCCCCAACCCAAAGCAACTCTGGATTTCTCTTTGCTGAGTTTCCTGCAGATACTTCAAAGCCTGGAAACTTTGCAGATGTCTTGGTGGTGATTTCACTTTAGCAAACACATGGGAAATCCTCCCGTAAGAGAGAAACCAGCTCCATGAAATGGAGTTGGGGGCAGAAAGAGAGGGAAGATGGTTTGCAAACCCAGCCCGTGAGTGATGAAGGCAGTGGTCTGATTTTCATTTCTCAGATGCTCGGCACACATTTGCTGCTGGAGTCTGATTCTTCAGCTTCCTTCCAGCATTAATAGCTAAGAGACATTTTTGAGGGTCTATCCTGTGAATAGTCAAACCTGAACTTGATCAGAACAAATTACATACTCCCTTTTTACCAGACAGTCCCTGGCAACTGCCACCCTTACCACAAGATAGGACTCTGCTCACTTGAGATTGGGGGGCAGGGTGTAAAGAGAAGTTGGATGCAACCATGAATTGTGTTGTTCCTAAATTTGTGTTTCTTTTACATTTTTGATTATCTTTCAAAAGCAAACTTCCCTAAAGACATAGTCAGGAACTTTTTTTTTTTTTTTTTAACCTCAAGCATCTTTGAAGCTCTAACATCGGAAGTCAATCTTTGCTTTCAGGAAAGTTTATTTGTGGAATAAAATCTGCTTCTTTGAATCAGGAACAAGGTCATCCTTTCAAAATAGGAATTTATTGCAAACTTATTACACTATCTACAAAGCCACAGATAGGAGGGTTAGAGATCCAGGCAGCTGGCAAAAGAGCCTGTCCCAGGCCAGAAGGAAGGGCCTCAGGCTTAGGCCAGTGGGAAGTTGGTGCCTGGCACTCATTGTGCCTGTACTCACGCCTGGGCTGTCACTAAGATGCTCCACAAGGCATCCGCTGGGTCCCAAAGCTCTCTGAGCCAGGCAGGCTTTCCTGGGCCCAAGAGGTTACTGCATTATTTACACATCAAACATTACTGTGAGCCAGCCACAGGGACTTCCTGGTGAGTACCAAGGTCTCTGTCCTCACCAAATCTAGTGGGAGGGACAGACAGATGGACAGTCTACTTGGTGCTATACTTAAAGAGAGGCAGGCCCCAAAAAGAACACAGTGGGGGGCAACCCCGAGGTTACCCCAGGAAGGTCCAGCAGGAAAGTGGGTGGAGGGCAGGAGAAAGAGATGCTGCCTGAGGTACAGCAGCTTGGCACCCGGGAGATGCCACTCACCTGTGGAAGGAGCTGGAGGAGGGGTGGAGAAAGGGACTATCCCCACTTCACCCTAGCTGCAAGCATACTGGTCTGACTTAGGGCTGATATGGCAGCTCATTCTCCTCCTCTGGCCACAGCAACTGGCTCAAGAATAAGTGGGACCCCACTGTTGCATTTCCTGAGAGTGCTTCCAAGTTGTATCAATGCTACCCAAACTTGGGACTTACTGGGATTTTTGAAAGAGGCCATTCTTTTTTTTTTTTTTTTTTTTTTTTGGACTTATACCGGCAAAGATGTAGGATGAGAGCTGGAGAATAGTACAAAGTCAACACAAAGAGAAGAACCAATACATTAGGTCTCCTGGATCAAACTGTGCCTCTACAACTTTTCTGTTAAGTCATTCGTAATCTGTATCTCCTATAAACGCCGTAGTTGCTTTTTCAGCTACTTGTAATATGTATAATAGTGTTCTAATATATTAGCTGTCCTAATATAATAGAGTTTGTGGTGACCCTCTCTTACTTTACCGCTGTTATAAACTACTACAATCATTTAGTGTTTTGCTAAATTCTTAATTTTAAAAAATCACCCCAATGAAGATTTCAAGTATGGAAAAAATTGAGCTCTGAAAGTAAAAGAGGAGTATAGAAAGCAGGGTTTTGCTTTTCATTGTATAGGGCAAAGGGGAGCGGATACAGAAAGAGAGGTAGAGATCCAGCTCCTATGCTGGGCTCATAGAGATTTATGGCCTTGGACAAGGAACCTTCCTCTCTAGGCTTGGTTCCCTCAACCACAAAAGAAGGGGTCTTCACTCAGGGCCCATGACCTCTTTCCAGGATTTTTTTTCAGTACTGGGGATGGAACCCCAGGGAGTTCTACCACTGAGCACATCCCCAGCCCGTTTTATTTACTTATTTTTAAAGTTTGAAGCCGGGCGTTGTGGCGCATGCCTTTAATCCCAGCACTCAGGAGGCTGAGGTAGGCGGAGTGTTGTGAGTTCAAGGCCGGCTTGGGCTACAACGCGAGCACAAGGCCGACCTGAGCTACACAGTGCGACCCTGCCTCAAAAAACTAGGGCTGGGAGTTTGGCTCAGTGGCTTAATCGCCTATCTGGCAGGCGTGAGGCTGTGAGTTCAATCCCTGGTGCAAAAAAAAAAAAAAAAAAAAAAAAGTTTGAGACAAAGTCTCAGTCAGGTACCCAGGTTGATCTTAAATTTGCAGTCTTGCTGCCTCAGCCTCTTGAATATCACCACACCCAGCTGCTTTTGGATAATCAAAAGGTGGCTAGTACTAATTTAGAAAGTCTTGTCATAGGTAAAGGTAAGTGGAGATTTATCTTCCTTTTAAGACAGTCTGGACCTGTTTAGAGCTAAAAGTGCTGCAGAGCCAGACTCATCCTTGTGTTGGTGCCCAGGGCCAAGAAATTATCTAACTGGAAAACCCCAGAGGACCAAAGTACAGTGGGTCTTGGAAATCTCATACGACAGCCTGGGAGGGTGGCAGGGAGGGAGTGATGGGCTTCCTGGTGACTTGAGTCCTTCCATACTCCACAGCAACAGGCCACCACCAAGAAGGGGGACACTGCCAGGGTTCCCTCAGCCACCATGGAAACCCTAGCAGGAGTCCCTGAGTCCTGGCCAGGCTTCACGGCTCCAGTCAGTGAACAGGAAGGCAGCCCCTGGTGACTGCCAGACCCCTGCACACCACACTGCTCAGCTCACATAGGCTGGCACTGACAGGGTGCCCATGGGCAGTGACTTTAAAAGAACCTGATGGGATGAGTGCTTTACCTATTCTGCTAAAAATGCATCTGAGAATTTTACAATTTTTAAAAATAGACACAACTATAGTGAACTTTTTGTAAAGAAAGTAAATATAATCAGAGATATAAAATCTGTCATTGTAATACTTTTATCAGGATATGCTTTTAAAATCTGTATTGTTATAGATAAATTCATTCTGTTCATCCAAGAGTTAGATCTTTGAGCTGATGAAGTGTTTTGGTCAGCAACACATGAGATTTTAACTTGTGTCTAAAATGAAATACACAGATGGCTGGCTGCAATGGCTGCTGATATTTGTTAGAATAAGGAAATGCTGTAAGCGGAGGTACTGATGCTTCTTTCTCAGGGACAGAATTCCTCTCCCCAGCTGTAGTAATGCCAGGAACACTCCCCACCCTAACTCTGAGTCCTAGGGGAGAGCTGATGTGAGTCTACCCTCAAAGGATACCCAAGGGCTGCTCAGTCCCGGGGCTCCACAAGGGCAAAGAGCCACAACCAACTACTTAACAGGGGGAAGATCAGAGTAGCTCCCATTTTAATACTCTGGGAATTTGACACATACTCAAAATCTAGCAAAAGTTCCACTGGAAACTATTCATGGTTTACAACTCTGATCCCTGTACCTATAATTCTGCTTCCCAAACACAGGAGGTATAAACCATACTTGAGATCAAGACACAACATTGACAGGAAGAAAAACGAGATTCAAAACCACCAAACCGCACTGAAGTTTCTTCAACACTCTCTGCCTCTTGGAGGAGAGAAACAATGTCCATGACCGGTGACTTCCTTCATTACTGGCAGGGAACCACCTAAACTCTCAAGTGTCAGGGATCTCTTGCAGGGATTTGACCTGTCCTCCAGGCTGCCCTTTGTGCAGAGCTGAGGAGGCCCTACAGGCCCTATAGAGTCCCCCACCCAAGGCAAAAACAGGGCACATTTCCTTTAAAGATGCCCCCAAACATGGGCTGAGGAAGGTGTTGCTAATAAGTGACTTCTGTCCCACCACTTGAGCCAAGAGATGCACCCTTTCACAAGCTCCTCATTTTCTCTGTTCTTTCTTTTTCCTTTATGGTGTCTCTTCCTTACTCCATATGCTTTTCTGTACCCAGCAAGTCCTGGCTACAGGTAGCCCAGTTTTTTTTTTTTTTTTCCCATGTCTTTATGTATCCACAAACACTTATTCCCTATTAGGAATTCCTATCAGGAATTTTTAAAATCATTTTTTGTTGTGGGGCGGGGGGAGTGGGGAGCTAGCTTTTGTTTGCATTTGTTTAAATGAGTATGTATTACTTTTGTCCTAAAAAAGAATTATTGTGAAGCCAGGCATTGTGGTGCATGCCTGTAGTCCCAGCACTCGAGAGGCTAAGGTGGGAGGATCACTATGAATTCAAGATCAGCAAGGCCAGCCTGAACTGCATAGTGAGACCCTGTCTCAAAAAAAAAACATTTTTTTTTTGTGAAAATAAAAGGTTTCTGGACTCTTTATTTTAATTAATTAATTTATTTATTTATTTTGCAGCACCGGGGATCAAACTCACAACCTCACATCTGTCAGACAGGCGCTTAAGCCACTGAGCCAAACTTCTGGCCCTAGTTTTTTGAGGCAGGGTTGCACTATGTAGCTCAGATCAGCCTTGCACTCACGTTGTAGCCCAGGCCGGCCTCTAACTCACAACGCTCCACCTACCTCAGCCTCCTGAGTGCTGGGATTAAAGGCATGCGCCACCATGCTCCGCTGGTTTCTGGACTCCTTAGAAGTTGGTCAAGTATCTAAAAAACAGGCTATGGGACTAGACCCCTGCAGTACCATGGAGCATCCACAGCAAGAATAGCCATGAGCAGGGCCTCCCACTCAGTGACAGGCACATTCTTCACTTTTGTTGAACAGGTGTGCAGGCAGAGGCAGGGCAATATCAGGCCTCTCCCTCAAGGTCACAAAAGCAGCAAGCTGGAGAAGAAAACAGGCTCCTCCCCCAGAACACAGTGCTTTTTCCTACCCCAAAACAGCAAAGCACCTGGAGTAGGGGAGTGCTTGCTTTTGTTTGTTTTGTTTTGCTTTGCTTTGTTACTGAGGATTGAACACAGGGCCTTCACACTGAGCTACTTTCCCAGCCCATTATTTTTTATTTTGAGATGGGTATCTCCGAGTTGCCAGGCCAGGGTCCAATTTGCAATTCTTCCTCCGCCTTCCAGAGCTCTCAGCTTACAGGCCTGTGTGCCACTGTGCCTGGATGGGAAGGGACTTCTTAAGCAAGGTTCTCTGATAAACTTGTGGAAATATCATTCTCCTTTCACCCAGCAGCAGAGGTTTGTGGGACAAGAGGGTGGAAAAACGCCTGGGGAACACAGTTTAGTGCTGCACTTAAAGCCACACGTGCTGCTTGGAGAGTCAAGGGAAGGAAGCTGCATGGAACTCCAGTGCACCTCACGTTGTAAGAAATGTGGGGGCTGCTTGCTGGGGTAACCAGAGTGGCTGCAGGCAGAGTAGATTTGTCTGGCCCTGGCTGCAGAGACCGACAAAGCATGGGTCAGGGAACAATGCACAACAGTGCTGGATTCAGCTCACAGGAAGAGGTAAAATGACAATGCATTTTGCTCATGGCTGGAATCTAAAATACGTTTTTGAATTACTGAACACCATAAACAGCTGAATGCCACAAACATTTGAAAACTGCCTGTCAGGATTAGAAAGACACTTGGAGGAAGAATCTTTATACCAAGTGTCAGAAATAAGAGCTGGGCCATGTGACCCCCCTGATACTCCTTCTCCCCCTATTGCCATGATCCCTACTGGCCTTTGTCAAATGTACAGCTGTCTGGAAGTTGATTCTACACATGCATAAAACAGATGTAGATTTGTATATTCTGTATATTCCACAGTATGTAGATTTGTATATTCTGCTGACATATAAAGGCAGACTAGAAACACTTCTAAAAATTGTGATATAAATTTATATACACCCTTTATTTTTTTTGAAGTCTTATTGGGAAGGACATAAAGCACCCCTACAACAGTAAGGGGACCATATTTTGTGCAACAGTGATTCTTCTAAATATAGAACACAGAGCAATCACAAGAAGGATGCGAGCAATGTCCTTGGATGCTCCACAGAACAGGCGGATGACAAACTGCTAAGAGGGGTTTGCGTTGAGATCCTGCGAGCCCCAATTTAGCAGAAGGCTTATTCGCGCTTTCGCAGGAGTGGGCAGAGCTACAAGCAGTGCATCTCCAAACCTCTCCCTTCACCTTGACCCAGACCTGGAGTAACAGGTCTATGCATCTCCTGGATTTGGGACTTTCTTTTTTTTAACTTCCTGGGAGTAAATTTACCTATCCAAACTCAGGTTATCACTAACATTTGCCAGATATCACAGGCTGGCTTCTTTTCTTTTTAAAACTCCTCCTCACAGCAGAAACATAAAAGGTTAGATCTATAAACATTTCAGATCCTTAATATACTACTTCCTCTGGGTTCTTCTAAGCGGAAACTTTGCTCTTCAGAAAAGGTGGGCATCTCTAAAAGTCATTTTCTCTTGTCAGGAGGGCTCGCCGTGCACTTGGTCGCAGCTGAAAAGTGTTTTAATAAGACTTTTTTCCTTTACAAGCTGGGCTAGCTTTTGCTCTCTCCCACAGCCGGGAGCAGGAAGAAGATGGCTCTCAGATATCCTTTTGTTACCCTAATCAGAGCCAGAAGGGCTGTATTGACTTTCGGGCCTTGGGGAGTTGTAGTCCTTTTGTATCCATCTCATCCAAGAAATCAAGTTTGATTAATTTGTCATCAAGGAAAATGTGTGATCCGCTCGGAGCCAGCCCTTTGAAGTGGAAGGATGAACTTGGGATGCCAAGTCCAGGTCAGCGGGCGAAACAGCGGTGGTGCAGAATCCAGCAAGTTCTTCTCTGCTGAGCTACCTTTTCTCCTTTAAAACACCTCCCCCTCCCTTTATTTTAAAACATTTTCCACACTAGTGCTCTGAGTCGACTGCTCCTTGGCTAGCCCAGTCCCCAAACCTTTTGCTGTTTTGCTTAGTTGCTAAAACAGTTTTGAGGGCCACAAAGCAACTAAGATCCAGAAAATGTATAACCATTCTGCAAAGCGTGAGTATGGGACGGTTTGACCTCCCGCCAATCTTAAAAGACCACTGCAAGTGGGGAACGGAGAGGGCTGAACTCGGTGTCAGCACGGGCTTCTGGAATGAATAATCGGAAGGGGTCTCCAGCTGGGTCACGGGACAGATGCTCATTTATGATGCTCTGGTCTTGTTAACCTGCACTTAGTGGTGTTTCCAAACTGCTGAAAATGCATAAGGTAGTGGCCCCAAGATATTATTTAATCCTAGACTTAGTGTCATATTTCTTGTTCAGATGCTATATATGCTTTATAAGGAGTTACAGGGCTTTAAAAAATTACAGACTAAGCAATATTTATACATTCCGCAGTGTAAGAATCCCCACGCTTAACATGCTGGTGCACAGGGGATATTTTATGATCGCTGCCTCTCAGGTACATACGGAAAGATACAACGAATTACAGAGCAAAAGTCAGGGGCTCGCTTGACTTTTAAAGATGGTTTGAAAAGTGCCAACAAATTATAAACAGCCTTTGTAGTCACTGAGTCCAGTGTCTAAACTACTATTAGAGAATGTTAAAATAATGAGATTAGTGAAAACACTCAGCTTTAGAAATCTAATGCTATTTTGATGTTTTAAAAAAACAAATCCCTGTGTATAACATCTAAACATCGCTTCATTTCAACATGGGTTGAGTTTGTACTACATGCCAGGTATGCGGAACTCAAAGGTGTTTAAGATATACTTCCTGTACTTATGGTCTTGTAGTTCAGTTTTAATATTTCTCAATTTCCTAAAGTATAAGCTTTAGGAAGCACAGACAAGGTCTTATCTTGTGTATTTTTGTATCTCCAGTGCACAGCAAATCGTGGTTGTTAACTAAATACTTGCAGATTAACTGAGTCAATGTTGTATATGTCTATATCTCAACTATACTAATGACTATCAACTTTTTCTTTAAGGTATCCATGATTAAAATAGACTGCATGTAATACAGGGAACTCTTGGAACTGCTCACAATTAGCCTGAAATGATAAATTGTAGTATCTCCAATCACAGTGGACAGTATGACGTCAGTGCTTCAACAAGAATTTGTTCAAACTAGAAAACATTTTCATCTACTGAACTTCCTTCTTATATTCCTGAATAATGTTGGCAATAATGTCCTTGGGAAGTTCATTCAGGTTTTAAGTTGGCTCTGGGTAGACTCAGAAGTTAGGTACAAAGAACTCAGTAAACTGCAATTTGTTTTTCCCATTATGGTATGATGGAGAACAAAGATCAATAAATTAGGAGACTGTGTAGGTTTGAGCAGATTACTGCCACTAAGGGCTCATGAGACCACAAGCAAGGTAAGCTGGGCAGACACCCTGAGGGTAAAATGAGAAGGTTCCTTGCATCAGTTCACTGTATTTACTACATGGATGAACTGATAACAGTTAACCAGTGAAAATCCTATGAATTGGCATGTTACTAGCTTTGAGGAAAGCCAGTAAGTGCCTCCCTTGTAAAGATGAGGAAACTGTGACTCAGACAAGGTAAGTAACTCATTCAAGGCACAAAAGGATTTCAACTCAATAAAGCAAATTCCAAACTAAGTACTTGTCATTATCCCAGTTTATTTCTGATTATTCAATGCTAAGTTGGGCATCCTAGCTTGGTCCAATTCAGAGAGAATCCTACAATCTTTCTATAGTTTTAAGTGATGAAACCACCAAGCCTTTTTTACTAGGGCACCTAATACTTTGTCAAGAAACCAAATTCCATCTTCTCTACTCTTCTCTAATCTCTGGTAGAAGCATTTGCAAACACAAATAGTTAAAGGTCACTAGTAAGAAGCAGAAGAGGGATTTTTGCATGATCCATCTGTGCTGGGATAATCCAGAATTGGCCGTGAATATGCTGAAGGGCCTACACACTACACCAGTAATTCTTTTTCACCTGCCATCCACACCAGTCAAATGTGTTATTCTTGTACATTCTTCAGAGAACAGTGTTAGGCATGTGTGCCTACAGATTGGGCACTCAATAAGTGAGACAGAAAAGCAAGCTTCAAATATAAGTTTTTAAATTCTCAGTTAAAACCTTGAGAAAATAAGCAAGTGGATGATGTGTCCTAGCTGGGAACTACTTTTAAGATAAATCTGCTCGCATGTGACTACTGCAAAGAGGCAGGTTAGAAAAATCTGTCATTTTTCCATAAAAGATTGTTGGTTTTTTTTTTTAACATCTGAGAGATTTGGGGATCTGGTTGTAACTTTGACACATGCTGCTTGTGTGACCTTATACAAATACTTTGTACTTTCTGAATAATTTCTTCATCTGAGAAAGGACAAGTTTGAACTAGGCAAATAATTTTTCCACCTCTGTCTTAAAGCTACAGATTCTTTTCTTTAAAAACAAACTCTTACAAGAAATCTCAAAATTCTTGTCCATTGCAATATTCAATTTCCATCAAGGCAGCCTAGCATTAGAACAGGCTAGACAGAGACACAGATGTATCTTAGCTTTGCACATGAGTAATTATGTAATCTTGGTCAAGTTATTTCACCTCTTTGATCTTCAATTTCATCCACAGAAAATGGGAGCAAAAATAATATCACCATTGTAGGGGTTGGGGGAGAAATAATTTTATGGCATGGAACTCAATCCCTACTAGCTATTATTAGTATTGGTATTATTACTATGAACAGAGCTGCACACGATAGGAAAGCATGACGAACTCTGCCTAAGCCCTGGTTTATGGGGGTTGCAAGTGCTTACAGTACATCCTTTTGTACTTATCATTTAAAGGATTATAAATAACCTTCATGAACCCAATGTTCATTAGTAGAAGAGCTTCCATAATTAAAATGATAAAACTGGTGTTTATCATTTGTGATAGAACCAAAGAGAAGTACAAGGAAGGGATTAGGTCAGAACCATGGCTATTTAATGAGGAGGGTGAGAAAGACACACACACATGAAATGGACCCCTGGTGGGGTTGGCAAAATTCTATTTCTTGACCTGCTGTTGTAAAAGTATTCTTCTTGTAACAAATCACTTACACATTTGTCCTGTGTGGCTTTCTTTAAAATACAACTTTTTGGTGATGTTTCATAAAATCAGTGAGTATATATGTGATGCTTACTGGTTTCCAAAATGTTAAAATTTTGCCATGCAGTGCGTATCAGTGAGGATGTATGATTGTTTCTTACCATCAGAACTTTGTTTGCTGTATCTGAAAGCATGTCTATACAACCAACCTCCTAGGCAATGCTCCTCAAAGGTCATGATGCTATGATTTTGATTCTGTAATGTTCATTTTTTAAAAAGATACACTGAAAACACCAAAGTCTTGTCCTCCAGAACTTGGTGATTGTCAAGCATCACCACTTATTTTTGTCTTAAAAGTGTTTTACCATCATTTCTATTATCCTTCTCTACTAAGAGAGAATCACAAAACCTACATGTTTTCTAAGGCCTGAAACCTCCCTTTAGGTCCACACTTCATGGAATCCTATATGTGCAAAAACCAAATGATTTAAGTTTCCTGAGTTAAGGAGGAAATTGGGGAGTAAGAGCTTGTCCACATCTTTACTGCTGGGAGGAGCACACATATTCAACCATACCATCTGTACAAATGGTACGGAGTTCAATGTGCTTATCATTATAAAGGCTTATGATTTATGCCTGCTAGTTAAATATGCTTATGATTTAAACTTATTTTCTCTGGCAAGAAAGAAGCTAGTCAGCACCACAGCCCAGCTAGATGATGGGAGATAGAAATATATTTCAGTGATACACACTTGAACTTGCTGAGCTTTGTAAATGCTACTGTTTTCTTTTCTTCTTGTAACAAAAGGCCTATCATCCTGTAGGATTCCAGAAATTTTTAATACATTCATTAGTACAAAGCAGTTAAAAGTTTGTTTTTTTTTAAAATAGCAATTATTGCATTAAAACAATCACTGAGAAAGGAAAGGCATGCATCTTGGCCTTTGAAATACTCCACGTTAGGTAGGAAGGCAGAATCTATGCTAATAAAACAACTAAAAATATTCCAAAAAGTACATCAGTAACCATGAGATGATAAACTCCACAGAGCATGCATGGTAGCAGTAATCAGACTCAAATATGAGAAGGAGATATTATGAAATTTTAAAGCCTTTAGTGTGTTATGTCCTGTTCTTCAAAAATTTCATTAAATCTGCGATGTTGAAATTAACTGTGCATCACATGCATAATCTTGCATTGGTTGCTCCTACAGTGAGAGACAGGAAAATCTGCTGATAAATGGCAGAAGAAATGAGTGTATGCTGGCATATTTGTTTGTTTCGAAAGAAGCCCATTAGCCAGAAAGGAAGGGTAAATTCATTTTGCCTAGCTGAGAAGGGGACACTTGAATCACATGGACCAAATACAACATAAAAGATCAACAAGAGTAACTGGCTTACTCTAACATGAAACTACTCTGAGTAAAGTATAAAGAAGAAGAACTAAAGTAAGCTAGATTTGTTTTCTAAGAGACCAAGATGAAACTTATGGCTGTGTTCCTTAGGGAAGGGCAAAATAGTTGCTTCTCATCAAGAGTACCATAGAGAACTTACAACCTGTCAGGCACGGTGCTAGGAGCCTTGCATACATTAAAGCTGCTGGGGAGAAAGTTTCAATATGTGCTCGAATAAGCAGGGTTATAATGATCACCACACACATACTTGTAATCTAATTAAGATTACACAATATGGTTGACAAAACTGCAGGAAATTTTCAACCTGACAGATGAAAAGGACATTTCTATAGTACAAAACTTCAAATACGGAGTGAGAATTAGTGACAACAGATTACAAAAATCTCAACACAAAGTTCTGCAAATTTTAATAACACTTAAACACACTCCTTAAAAGTCTGACTTGCAATGGGAAAGAGCAGAAATTCATGCAATAGAATCTCAAGTTAGAAAATTACAAGAACTTTTGCAAGAATCAACATTTGCACTAAACACATAAATCACTACATTTTTCAAGTAAGAAAAGTACAGGCTAGTCTTACCTTATTGCTGCAAAAGGCTGGAATAAAAATTACTGACTTAAGAAGCAACTTTCACGTGTATCTGAACATCAAACACAACACACAATATAAAATCAAAAATAACTAGAACAGAAAAGTTTTCAGTCTGACCTTAAAAATACTGAGCAAATCACTAGATGAAACCAGATCAAAAGGAAGGGCATTACACCAGCTTGTAGCCAGATGTGGAAGGGTCCCTGACTACACAGGGCACAGATGGTATAAAATGGGGGGGGGGCATTGCAAGGAGATCCAAAACATAAGGCAAATAAACCTGGTTCAACTTATACAGGTAAGATTGCTCTGAAGAATGAATAACTTTCAAGGCAGCTGATAAGACTTTAAATCTGGGACAAATGGTGCTACATGTCTCAGGCTGAAGAGTGCTCACTAGTTTAAATTTAAAATTCTTTTGTATAATATTCAAATGAAATTAAATTTTTCATGATACATGAAAAATTATAGTGACTTGTTAAAAAGAAATATTAAGAAGATAGCATTAACAATTTTAAGACAGAATCATAAAATCATTAAAAGCCACACTACCTGAGATTAAAGTCTCAGAAATCTAGGAAGAATTTAGTGAATGCACAAAATAAGTGCATTTGAAAACAGAAACTCTACAAATTTACTAAAATAACACTATAAGTCCTTTAATACTTCCAATGTAAAAGTGCTAAAAGTAAACTTTTTACCTTCTTAAACTGTTATTAAAATTACGTTTTTGTACATAGAAAGATTACAGGTACCATTAATTTCAATAGAAAAGTCAAAAACACTCATATTTACTTCATTCTCATTTCTGTAATGCAACGTCTTCCATTTAGTAAAACTCAAAGAAATACTTGTTCCAAAAGTTCAAGAAAAATTCTGACTTCAGTATTAGAAGTGGAAAATGGAAATCTTGCATTTCATTAAACAATTTGACAACTTTTATCAGGCAGTAGTCAAACAAAAACATTTAACACAAATTCCTACAACCTCATGATTTCTGAAGGACACAGAGCATAGAATATCCAAAGGCTATATTATTGGATATTCTAATAAGGCACATTCAACACACACATATACAATGGGACTCTAAATTTTAGTAGCAATGATGAACAAAAAAATATTGACTTTACAATGGCTTCTGGTTATCATTCACATGGTTTGGGGAATAATCACTTTATTTTTGACACTTCTGTATATTAAAAGAAAATCCCTCTAGTTTGGGAACAGCTTTGCTAAGCTACATTTAGAAGGTAACAATTAATTTTAGTGGAAATTCATTCCCAGGCTACTTTGATAGTCATCTGAACAGTTTTGCGTTATTTTACATGCAATTTTATAGCTCTATAACATTCATTTAATCTTGTTCAATGATGCTGAACCCCAGATGCCATAAGACATTATAGAAAAGTAGTTACTGCACATATGGAGTAACTACTTTTTCTGAACATTAATTTCTTTTCTCTTAACAGGCTGAAATGGTATTTATAAAAGAGAAAAGCCACAACTCTGTATTAAAGATTACATTATGGACTTTCAGAGGTGGGCTACTTATGGTTGCTGTGGTCCTAGCCATTAAGTTCTTATTTATGAGCATCATTTATGAAGTCTTCATGATAATGGTTTTCTCTAGCTTTCATAAGATTATTGGTGCTATACATTCAAATCAGGGTACCTGAGAAGGCTCAGGGGTGAGGGGATTTCCTGATCTGTCGTGCATGGGTTGGATACAATCAGGAATTCTCAGTGAGATCTGAGGACTACTGGCATTAGTCACTGAGGCACTGGCTAAAATTGCAAATATTTGGGCCACCCAGATCTAGAGGAGGTGGAGAAATGTGCATGACAAGTAAGCACCCCAGTAATTTTTCTATATATTAGGGGGCAAAAAACCCTGGAAGATGATCTCAAATGTCCCTTCCACTCTCATATTCTAAGCTTCTCAATATTCTTCTAAAAACTAAGTCAGGTCAGCACCATGAAACATGGTGATTTGGGACATTAATGGATTAACTAAATAAGAAGTCTTCTTAGATCTTGATGCATATGTTAAGAAATATATTAGACAGTAAACCCAGAACAGTATAATCTGATGGGTAAGGAATAAATTTGGACATTTATTTTCTTGAAAGAAATGGTAGGGGAGCCCATCTATCTGCTACACGGGAGCACAGGTTCCCTGGGACTTTCCTCTGCACCTAACTTCCTGTCTTTTTCCTCTGTACCCTCTGACTCCTCCTGGCTGTTTAGATAAGAATGCTGGCTGTTCACTGTCCTGAGCCACCAAACTCTGAACTGTAATTGAGCTTAGTGTATTAAGAAAGCAATATACAGGCAGTCCTCTACTTGGATTTATAATGAGTGAAATCATATAGGGAAATAAGAAAGGTAAAGGCTAGATTTATATTTTTTTAAAAAGTTTTATATTCAGAAAGTTAAAAGGAAAAAAACTAAAATCTTAATTTATTACCTTTGGGCACACGATTTGGTAAAATATTTTCTGTATTTCTTATATGTAAGTTTGCTTTATTCCTTCTGTTTGCAACTGCTAATAGGGACAAGACCCTAGGATTTGAGATTTTTAAAAGCATGTTTGAAGAGTTCTATTTCTGATACATTTTTATTAGATGTATGAGTACTAAATGTCTATCACTAAGTGTGATACTTCCACTTCCTAATCAAATTTTGATAAACTCCAAGAGCAAAATGTGATAGGATCTTCATTCCTCAAACCTAGCTGGATAAATTTTGCTGCTGGTCCAGAACTGTTGCCTGGAAAGCAGCGCCACCATGTGCTCACTGTGAATGTTGTCAGGTTTCTATCAGTACGGAAGTCTGGCTCCTCCAGGAAAGGTGCATCTGATGGCACAGCTCACTTCCTGCAGTACTACGGTTATTTCTGGACTCCAAACCTAACACTTCAGTCCCCAAGAGCAAGTGGCAGAGAACAAGTTGCTGGTTATAGATGTCTGATTGTGTGACCACAACAGTGCTGACAAGGGTGACTTGTTGGTGAGGTTAGGTTGGTAGACATGAGGATTTTTCCTATAGGGAAGCCTGAGCCAGCAGGATGCAGCTCACAGACCGCAATGCCCAGCATGTTGCTTGCTAACCCTATGCCCCTCAAAGAGGGACACATTCAATCAAGGCTTAGTTATGGGAGTCCATATGGTGACTACTCAACCCAATTTCATCTAAAGGTTTTTTTTTTTTTTTTTGGTACCAGGGATTGAAATCATGACATCGCGCTTGCCAGGCAGGTGCTTACGCCACTAAGCTAAATCTCTGGCCCCTCATCTAAAGTTTTTTCAACCATAAAGTATGTGACCATGTGCATAGTGTAGACACCAGCTAAAGTAGAGGACAGGTTAGGGTGGGCAAGGAACTCAACCTTATAGTTTACTGGATCATGTTTTCCTTTTGATGCTTTTTCTTCATCAACTATACCATAAATGGAATAGCAACATTATAATAAATGTACACATTCTGCTATTAACTGTAATGTCATTTCAAAAATGAGAGAAATTTGGAGTGAAGGAGAAAATCTTAAAATTGAGTACTCCAACACCTCAGAAAATGCTTACAAAGGACAATCGACAGGCTTCATGGATAAGCTTTAAGGGGTATTATTCGTTCTTATTTACTGGGTGAAACCTTCCCAATCTAAGCAAGCACTTGTGACACAGCAATCAGGGAAGTAATGGAAGAAGACACATATTAGCTTCAATTAGATTTCCTGGATCTGCCTCACAGACCCTGAGGAATTACAAGACAAGAGAGCAAGCTCTTTGGCTTCTGCAGGGCTCTTTGTGAGAACACACGGCTGCCTAGGCAGGACCTGGCTGGAAGGACCCAGATTTTATAGGAAGTTTACACTTTCCCCAGCACTGGCCATGAGGGGTGAACTGCCCTTACAGTCACATGCCCCCCAAAAATTTCCTCCTATCTCAAAGAGTATTAGCTTCTTTAATCTAAGAAAGTAATGAGAGGTTTTAAAACTGATTAAATCAGCTTAGCTCATACAAAGTCTGTTAGGACTAAATATTCAATTAAAGAAATTTTCAAAGCAAAATCTGACAAAATCTACCCTTCAAGTAATTTAGATGATAGGTTCTTGACATGAGGCAAATTAAATCTTCCTCACAGCTGGTATTTTCCAAAGGGTCAAAAATAGTTGCAAGTTCGTGGGGACAAAAATCTACTGTGTGAGCTTGTCAGGTTCCATGATCATAAACAATAGAAACTAGAAAGCATTAACATGAGCTTAATACTCCTATTTATTTCATTTTATTTTTAATTCAAAGGCTTCATACATGCAAAGGTTGAACACGTCATCACAAACGCTTTAAATAACGTTCAAAAATAAAAATTTCTCAAAATTCATTTACTTGTGGAAATATATTTGACAATTATGAAGTTGATTATATCCTTTTTTCTAATCTACCAGAAAAATATTTGTATTACAAAAAGAAATTTCAATTCGTGTCTAGAATAATTGTATTAAATTCTTGAGAAAAAAACTTAAAGCAAGTTGATTGTTTAAAGAAACGTACATTGCTTAGAGAAACAAGTCCCAGGTTTTTGCAAAAGGGACCTTGCATCCTTAGACCTCATTTTGAAATTGCTGAAGAAACTCAAGTTTAGAAAAAAACCAATTTTTAAAATTATATTATTGTGGTTGATATAGTTAATAATTCAATGGAAGTGAACAACTCATAAATAGATATTGTTGGAAGTCATTTACAAGGTTTGAAAGGAGAACTTTATTTACAAACACATGTGGGAGGCATGGAATAGTCCTGCCTCTCTCTCCTGGTCAACACTGCAAGAGGAATTAAAAATTCTGGGTGCAGGGACATTCTAAATACATTGCTCTTTTGAGAAATGTGTAAGTGCACACAAAAGTCAGTGACTCCAACAACAAGCCAACAGAAGGAGGCGTCTCCAATAGTTCTGCTCCTTCTCAGACAAAAGCACCCAGAAGGCTGGCAAAGTTGAGAGAGGCACAAGGCATATTCTGAGGGATCTTCGTGTTCCAGAAGGTGGCCATTTCCTTCTACTAAAACCAGGACATCTTTGGCAGTGTAACACTATGCATACAAACAATTCCAACAATTAATATGGACAGGAGGTATTCCAAGTTCAACTTTGAGAATGCTCACATGCATCCTGGAAATGAGATTTGACTTCCTGCTCCTAACATGAAATGGAAGGGGGCTCTGCCCAGGTTGGAGGGACCACTGATTATCGAAAATGACATAATATGAGCAGGAAAGAGGGATCATTTAACAATGTGGATTAGAATTGATTTGCAAAGTTCTAAGTGGGTAAGCACCCAAACTTTGAAAGTTTAATTCCAACAATTAAAATAAAAAACCTCCTCTTTACATCAGAAACATCAAGTTTTCAACTTGGACAAATCCTTTGCTACTACTCTAAGACTTCCCCTGAAAAGGTCTAATCCAGAGTTTTCTAAGTACTTCCACAGAGGGACCAAGGACCTAGAATTTGATCCTGCTACTAAACTATGTTTATAGTTTTTATGTTAGCCAAACCAAATATTTTCCTTTTATCACTAGAAATCATTTTGTAAAGGAAAAATAACAAGATATGTATGCTGTCAAGTGCAAAATTGGGTTAAATATGGTTTTTCTTTTCCCTGGGATAGAAAAAACAATGCCCAGCTCACAGCACATAGAAATGTGTCACAACAAATAACCAGAAGACAGGTTTTACCAAGCCAGTATTCCTCCTGGTACAATGTGGATTCAAAAGCAGGATTGTCATGATTATGCATATTCTCATTAAGTAGGTACAGCAGAGCTACTGAAAGGGAAACCAAGTTCTTGTGCTTCAATGAAAGGGGAGTGTAGAAAACAATAATTAGCCTGAATAAGGAATTTTAAAGGGAAAAAATCTGAGTGAATAGAACAGAGAATTTAGAAATCTAAAAAATATATATATATATATTTAAAAAGCAAGTAATATGACGGTAGAAACCCCCATAATCACCCCCCCACCCCACCTGCCACTTTGAGTCCTAATTGCCCAATCTGCAAGCACAGAAACCCACTCTAAATGGACCAGCATCGGGCTTCGGCAAGTCTTCTCTTCACTCTCCCTCCTGTTAAGACCGTTTCCAAAACCAATCAGCAAAGGACAAAGAATTCTTTACAGAGTGCAATTAGTGTTTTCCACGTCCACCTTCAAAAGCATGATGCTCTTCATGGGCTAAAGGACAGAAAAAAACAAAAAAGAAAAAAAGGAAAGAAAACTTTAAGCAAAGGATGGGCCAACCCTCCTCTAGGCATCTCATTCAGCTTCCCCAAATCTTGGCAAGAACTCAAATACCTTTTTTGCCAGTAACTGTTAGCTAAGGCGTGCATTTCCTGAGAAACGTAATAATGAAAATTAAAACAAGGAATAAACAAGCAATGGGCATGCTGCCTGTTCCATCGTGCTGTGCTGGAGAGGATGACTCATCCTCACGAGCTGATGAAGAGAGTATGCTGGGCTCCAGGCAAATGCTGCAGGCAAGTGCACCCCACAAAATCCATGGGAAAAGGGGCCTACCTTACCCAGAACAGAGCTACTCACAAGCCTGTCTTCAATAATAAAGAACACAAAAATAAAATAAAATAAAACAAAGAACCACAGAAGAGCAATAGGAACTATACTCCCCTCCTCTCAACACCTTCTGTGGGAAATTAAGTTCCATAAAACTGATGGGTCTTTTATTTTTCCCAACCATACCCCATATGGATTTTCAGCCTGATTGTCTGGCTTGCAAAATTGTTGATGATAATTAGGAAATTTAGAATAAAAAATTATGCCATAAAAATATTTTTAAATACTTTTAAAAATGTAAGAGGAAAACAGGAAGTGGGAAACTTAGGAAATTTAGAACATTTCTTCCGAGGCAAAGGCCAAGTTTGAAAATCCACTTCCTGGACTTGGTTAACCATCACCATGAAGCAAGGCCGGGTAAAACTTGAGGTGAGTTAAGATCCTACATGCTTTGTCCCCACCCCCACCTCACTGGCAGTGGATGCTGCTCTGGAAAGTCACAGATGGATGGGCCCATTTCACCTCTGAAGCCCTTCCTACCTCTGTTTTTGATATGGACTAAATTGTTCACACTACTGCTGAGTGTTATTTGAGATCATCTTGCAGTGTATTCCAGCAGGGCTCTTCATTTGGATAAAACATCAGGGAAGATGTGCCTCATAACTCCCAGGGTTATTTTGAGTTGGTCAAATTCCTATGGGTGGCCTAAATCAGACCTAATTTAATCAAACATTCCTAACAGTTATAATTACAAACATTTCACTTTGTTTTTGTCTGTTTTTAAGAACAATGTTTTAGGGCTGACATTAAAAACAAACAAACAAAAAAAAATCGATTGGAAAATGAGTGTGGTGACATTCCCAAAGTGCCAGCACTCTGAGAGGCTGATGCAAGAAGATGGAAAGTTTGAGCCCAGCCTGCAGAACTTAGCAAGACCCTGTCTCAAAATTAAAAAAAAAAAAAAAAAAAAAAAAAAAAAAAAAAAAAAAAAAAAAAAAAAAAAAAAAAGAAAGCAGCTTTGTTCTGAAATAAAATACATTACATTTCAGGGTCAGGCAGAGGAGCCACAGAATGATAGCTATGTTGTTCCACAAATTATAAATCCAGAGACATGAGCTCTCCATACATTGTTATTACTTTTGGGTGTGAGGAACAGTTTGGGGCAGCCATCGCTGAAAGACTGCAAGGTTCATGGGCTAAGGAAAGAATGGTGCAGACCACTCAAAGCCGCCCTGTCTGAGCACCAGGAGGCAATCTGTCAGCTTCAGGGAATCCCTGCAGGAAAAGAACAGAGAAAGTCTGCTAAGCCAGGAGGCAGCAGACCTTGTCTGGGAATAGCACCTACTGTAGCACCAAAGCAGATATAGAAAATATAAATACAAACAGGCATTTCTATATGCCAATATAACTTTATGGGGCTAGGAACATAGCTCAGTGGTGGAGCACTTGCCTAGTGTGACAAGGTGTTGGGTTCCAACCCTAGCATCAGAAGAAAAATACTATTTATGGACACTGAAATTTGACATTCAAATAGTTTTCCTGTTTCACAACATACAGTTCTCTTAAGTTTTCCAACTATTTAAATATTTAAAAACTGTTCTTCATTGTACTCATGCAAAAACAGGTGAGGAGGGAAGGAGAGAATGGAGGAGGTGGGAGATGTGGCTTGAGGTTCTTGATTTTTCAACTCCTCTAAACAAAACATAGGAAAAGACCTTTGTAATCCAGCTACTTTGAAGAACCTAATAGAACTGGCGTGTGTGTGTGTGTGTGTGTGCGCAAGTGTGTGCATGTATTCTGACTTTCTCACTCAAATACTTAGTCTGTATTGAAACCACATAACTTATAATGGCCCAATTTGATCCATCCACTGTATGCCATGACTGAATATGCCAGGATTATTTCTACAAGGAAAGTCTACAGTCACCTAGCTTTTACAAACTTGTGAATACTTTCACCAGAATGCTATTAACAAGACAAAATAAAAGCACGAGTTGGCCATTTCTAAATCATGCTGTGAAACAAATTTATACCCAAACCACAGTTCTCTAAATTACTCTGCAGCACATGGTATATAACCCTGCTGAGTAAAGGACTGCCTGCTTTATGTAAAATAAAGAGAATGGCTTGTTTTTTCCAATTCGAAATTTTACTTGAATAATCTTGGAGTTTTAAAAAGTTAATTTGTGCCATTAAAATATGATTTCTGCTGAGACCTGTTGCCATTACTCACAAATCTGAAAATGGCATATACCTTTAGGGTGTCTATTCAGCTTGATTCAACCGGCCAAGTTATAACTTTCTTCCTATTTGGCTTTTTTTTTCCCCTTCCCCCTAGCTATCACAATAGCTAAGTGGTGAATCTTTATTCTACCCTTGGTCAATTCTCCCTGATACATATGGCCCTAAAAATGTAGCCTAACGACTTTGAGGCCTAATTATCTAACAAAACACTTATATCATGCTAAACTGCTGCTAAGTGTGCACGATGGAAATTTATTCATAGAATTCTGAAGTGGAAGGAACTTTGGAGATCATCTAAGACCAACTCCCTCAATAGTAGGATGAGAAAGAAACTGTGACTTGTGTTCAAGGTCACACTGTTAAAGTGGACAAAAGTCCAGAGTGCCTGACTTAATGAATCCAAGAGTATTTCTCCTCCTTTGAGTCAAGCGTGGGACTGTCTCCAAAGGGGTAAGGAAAAACCCATATAGAAATGTCGATGAATCACATTTCCTTTTGTAATTAATATCTGAGGTGAATACAATTAAAAAATAAAAATGAATCAACAAATTTCAATTTTCACACTGCACACCCCATAACCAACATATGCAGTGCTGTCTCTCCACCTTTTTAATTTAAACTTTCATTTAAAATTCAGAGAATCAGTGCCTCCTGACGACTGCAGGCCAGATCAGTCTCTGTGTAAAGCCTGAATCGCTGCTTGGAGATTCTGTGATTCCTTACAGGGAGGCCTGTGTTTTCATATCTGCTATCATGCTAGGGCAATCATGAAACAAAATTTGATTTTTTAAGTCCTTTTTTGGCAAGTACTTGAGAAAAGTGAGACATTAATGTAGTGCATTGCAGCAATTCTAAGATGCACCCTGCCTGAACTATCTCCCCTGGGTATTTAAAGACCTTTGGAATGACCAATGTTTATTTTCTTTTTCTTTCTTAGTATTACTAAAATAATGGGGCATCTTATCATCAAGAACAACTCCAATTAAATGAAATACCATAGCTTTAAAAAATGGATTATTGACTTCAGGTATAGTTTGGGATATAGGAAATTTATCACATCTGTTTAGGACAGTCAATCCCTTTCTGAAAGTCACTGTTAAAAGTATAACCTGAAGCTTGATACACGAAACATTGATTTAACAGTGCTAAGATGTTTTCATTATGAAAAAGATGATTTTTTTCGAAAGAGCACACAAAAGCAATGAACATGAATCATGACGGAAACAATGGGTCCACACACCTATTCATACTGTTAACATTTCACCACAATGCATGAATTCTCTTTAGATTCTGTGTCACAGGCATCAGTAATGAGGAAGCATTAGCATTTCAGTAGAACATTCAATCATGCCTGTGCTCTGAATGAGTTCTCCACAAATACAGATGTTATACATTATAAATTTCTGTTTATGAAGGGATGATTGAATATCTACCTGCCAGTTCACATAATGACATTTTTGTTATTGTTGTTTCCAACAGAATGTAATTTTTTTTTTTCTTTCTGAGAATGACAAATTTAAAGTCAGGTTTAAATTTTTGAAATAACAAATACAATATGAATTTTCTGATATACAAGATTAGGCAAGAATAAAATCTCGTTTCAATTTCTGAGACTAAACTTTTTTTAAAAAAACACTTAAATGTGTTTTATTTCATTATTTTCTGAATTGTAGATTTCAAGCAATTCTGTCTTTACCTCATTTGCAACACAGTTTCTGTTTTTAAAGTATGACAGGATAAGCAAGGAAGTAATAACTGGAAATGAAGCACTTACGTTTATAAAATACAGCTTTGAAAGATATGTGGGGCAGAAGTTCATAGATCTTTTCTAAAACAGTCGCTTCGCCCACTAATGAGGCATTTACATTCCAGACTTGGATGACGTCCTCCCGGTCCCGAACACTGACACTGACTCCGATCACTTCGTCATCTGAGGGGAGGACAGGAAAAAGGAAAAAGAGATGAGTGACAATTTCAAGTCTAATTATTTTAAAGCACCTATTTATTTTATCTGTAAGTTGTGAATAAAATGGAAAAAAAAAAAGAAGGTGGCGTGAAAACCTGTAATAAATAATTCTCTGGGGAATCACTGGAAAAAAGCAAATCAGTGCACAAAAGCTGCAGCAGTCACATCACATTTATCCAGGGATTTAGATAAACATAGTGTTCTAGCCAAAGGCATTTTCCAGATAAATAATTTTACCCTTTTAAACATGTTACCAAAGCTTTCTATTTCTTACTTTGTTTTGATGATACTTTTTCTAAAATGGGTTGCATAATTCCCTGCCCTCTAAATGCCAAGTGAACTTAAATGAACTCTTCCTCGATGCCTGTCTTTGTTAAGAACAGCAAGAGTTTCTCCTGACTTCTGCCAAGTTTCTGAAGACCTTGGGTGGCTAGGGCCATTTGCCCCAACTCTCACTGCATTCAGACTGTGTGTTCCCAGGTGCACAGCTGCTTTTTGTGGTTTGCTGATCTGCTCATCCCTCTTCATTCCTCCTGGACTCTGGTGCTTTCCTCTAGCAATCCCCTTTTGGTTGTATTAAACTGTTAGCTAGAGAACCAAGGACCATCTCTTAGCACCATAGTTAAGAGTTTTTCTCTTTTGAGTAAGGTTTATTAAACCATCTATTATCTCTGTCTCTATATTGATTCCTGTAGGCTTTGTTTTTTAAAGGGAATTCTAGATTTGGAGCTGCCTTGTGGATACTTGAGGATGGAGGCTGGAAGTCAGGCCTGTTGTACTGTTATCTGTGCCCTTGTGGCAACTTTGTTTATACTAATCGTCAGGAGTGTAGACTTCTGACGCCGGTGCTTTCATGTTCATGAACCGTTAATGAAATAGGGTCAGCTTTCTGCACTTGCACCCTTGGTACTGCTAAGTAATAAGAGAAAGATAAGCATTACCAGAATTAGGAAATTTTGCTTTAGGTAATATGCTTTGCCTAATTTGCTAGCATCTATAAATCTAAATATTCACACTATTGGTGTTTCCAATGATTTTCTGGAGGTTAAAATATTTTGATGTTTGAGTGTGATTTAAACAAGAGCACATCTTATTTATTTAATCATCAGCATCATCAAGTTACTCAAATCATCATCCTTTCTTTCTTTCATTCTCTTTCCCCCTTCTCCTTGTCTTCCTTCTTTCCTTTTTAAATGAATTCAACCCTGGCTAAATGTGTGTGACTCAACACTAAATGACTCTACTTATATAAATGTCCAAAAGCCGGCAACATTAGACTATCGTACTAGAAATTGGATTGGTGACCCTTTTTGGAGGAAAGGAAGGCAAGGGCAGATTCTGGGGGCCAGTCACAGGGACATATAGCACTCTGTCAGTGTTAATAAATCCCTTCACCTCTCATGTGTAGACTTTCCCGTACCTATGTCACAGTAAAAACAAAAAGATCCCCCAAAACTCACATTGTATCTGATCATGGCCAACTTCAGAAATTTAGTATCTCATCAAGAAAAAATGTTTCAGGTATAGGTTTCTTATTTTTAAATTTATATTAAAAAATATACTTGCTCAATGAAAAATTTTATATAAAAATAAAAATATCACATAAAGAGGGAGGCTAGCTGGACGTGGGGTGAACATGCCTGTAATCCCAGCACTCAGGAGGCTGGGGCACAAGGATCCCTGTGAATTCGAGACCAGCCTGGGCACATAGTGAGTTCAAGGCCAGCCTGCACTACATAGTGAGACCCTGTTCCCTACTCCCCAAGAAAGAGGGAGACTTTGGGTCAGTAGGTGAGGTAACTGATGGATGCTGAACATGCTGAATGGTCATTTTTTTCCTGTATGGCTTGGGTTTTGGTAATAAGGCACTGCTAAGAGCACAGCTCTTTCACAATGTCAAAGTAAAAAAAAATTCCAACTGTTACACAAAGGTAGGTCCATCAGCAAACATGAAATATTCATAAGTGGAATCAACCAATAAAACATGGATTACTTTTGGGTATAGGCAGCATAAGATAGGCAGATAAGATGGGAGGAGTTATTCTTTACAGATGACAGAAATAAGGTTCAAAAAGACTGGCTTCAAGTGGCTGTGCAAGTTAGTGGGAGAGTTAATAGTTAACAGTCAATAGTCCTCTTCTTAAGTCAGCCACAAAACAATTGGTATTCTTTACTCAATGCTGGAGATTTATTATTACTTATACTATTTTCTCTAGTTCTAAAAACAGGAATAACTCATACAGAAAACTTTCTTTCCTAGGGATTTATGTGTTTATAATTATATATAGAATACATTTTTGGCTGCATATTATAAAGTTGTTAATGACTCCCTATTGAAAAAGAAGGACTCTACTTTTCTTGTTTTAAAGAGAATAAAACAAAACAATAAAACAAAACAAAGGAAAACAATGAGAACAATACTGAATTTCAAAAACAAGACAATAGGAAATCAACAATAGTCACTATAATGCACATTGTTATCCTCTAAATAGATGCTCAGGCTACAAGATACAGGCAAAGTTAATCCCACGATACAAGAACCAAGTTGTTTCTTTACTTCAGTTGCTATCATTTATTTCAGTTGCTATCATTTCAGGTGTGTGACTTCTAATTTACTTGTTCTGTGTGGGCAGGAGGTCTGAAATTGCACCTTGCTACTTCATCTTGGTATTTTCCTGTGTTCCTCCAAATCATCTGGTTGTTGAGTCCTGGCTGTTCCCTGTATTGGCTGCAGGGGATTAGGGTAGGCACCTGGGTTCCTCCAATCCGAGGCTCCTAAGGTGGCAGAGAGGTGAGGGGCAGCAGCTCACTGATGCTTCCCTGATGGTGGCCGGGCCTTGGGGTGTGGCTTCTTCTCTGGGCCCGTGGTGGCGGGCTCATGGGTGGGTGGGGGGGGGTGGGAGAAGATGGTGCTACCCAGTCCTGATGGCGGTAGGACCTTGGGGCCAGGACTCTACATTTTAAAGACAATTTTATTTAATTTTTAAAATTTATTTATTTATTTATGGTACTGGGGATCAAACTCATGACCTCACACTTACCAGGCAAGCACTTGAGCTGCTCAGCTAAATCCCTGGCCCCTTTAAGACAATTTTATCTTAACCTAAGATTTGTTGTTGTAAGTGAATAAAAAGTAGTTTAAGGAATAAACAAAAGAAATGTGGAACTGAAATGGTAGAGCGAATGTGAATGTGTGACAGGACTGGGAAGGAGGGGATAAGACAGTCCTAGCTAAGGACCAACAGATCCAACTGACCAGCAAAAATTAACAAGTAAAAGTACACTAAAAGAAAAAAAAAACCTAACTGAAAGTTGAATAGGAAAACAAAAGTTATTCTAAGAGTTACCTCAGGAGCATTCAGAAGAAGGTACCCAAGAAGAAAACAAACCTTTAAATAGCAGCTAACTTCTCTTAGAATGATTCCATGATAAACAGAAAGCAAAACAAAACTGCTCACAGAGAGGCTGGCAGAGAGGCCCAGCTTAGTACACTGGAGGCCTGGGTTCTTCTCCCAGCACTGAAAGCAAAACAAAGCAACACAGCAAAGTGCGTAAAGGGGCTCTCGGTAGTCCACTCAAGGATCTGAAGACAGTCCTGTAGGAAAGTCCCAAAGACTTGCTTTCTCCCCATCTGTGGGACAGTGGGGAGTAGCAGTAAGGGCATCCCTGTCTACCAGAACAGTCCTCCCAACAGGACCAGAAGATGCACAGAGGAAGGCAGCTGATTAGGAAGGATGGAGGGATGTGTGTGTGCCTACTTCAGCTCCACTAGACATGGAAGACACATTCCTTTCCCAGAGATCTGCCACGACTGTGTGAAGAGTCCAACTGATAGCAAAGTTTCCTTTTCTTTTTGTCACTCTAGACAGATGGTTATGGATAATACTGAGCTCTGAAGTGAAATATGTATAGATGTGTATAGGTATATATAGAGTCCACTGTACTAATGTCGAAGATAATGGCCAACACTTTGAACACCTCTTGTAATTTTTTTCCCACCAGGGATTGAACTCAGGGCCTCATGCTTGCCAGACAGGTGCTTGTGCCACTGAGCTAAATCCCTGGCACCTCTTGTAATTGTAGAGGCCAAAGGTAACTTGTATTAATCTCATGATGTCTCAGTAAATTTAATATTAAAAAAAACTTACACAAGTTTTTCTTTTCCTGATGTATACATTTTTTGGAGGATTCTGTATAATATGCAGGCATCCTTTGGTATCTGTGGAAATTAATTCTCGTATTGCCTCAACACCAAAATTCATGGATACTCAAATACCTTATTTAAAAATGCTGAAGTATTTGCATAGGACCTCCCTTATACCTTAAATCATCTTTAGATTAATTAACTCCCTGATTTAGGAATGAGTTCCTAAATATTCCTAAGTATGACAAAGTGAGTCTTAAATACCTCTGACACAAATATACAATGTAAAGCATAAAAAAAATCCATACACTGCATGATTTTGTTCTTTAGAATTGTGCCAATGTTTGAGTGATTCATGTTAAAAGAACAAGCAATGTCTACCATCTTTTTGCCTTGGTCCAATCTCTCAATTATTTTCACTTTTGTTTCCATGGTTACTGCTTTGCACTTCCTAGCAGTTCCCTCCACATCACCACGGCTTTTCCTCTCACTTCCAGACATCCTGGGCTCTGACTACACACTATCGCACTGTACAGCAAGCACACAGCAGCACAACTCTGACAACATCCAGCAGACACGTGAGCTACTTTGTGATTTATTTGAACCTACAAATGTTGGTAATGTGAGGTCTGTTCAAATGTTTAGAGGTTGGGGACTTTCCATCCTTATAAAACCTAATGCAACATAAACGCTATGTAAACATTTGTTATACCATATTGTTTTATAAAATCCTATATGTTTCTGATCTGTGATTGGTTGAACAACATAAATGCTATGTAAGCAGTTGTTATACCATACTGTTTTGGGAATAAGAACAAGGAAAAAAACATATGTATGTATTTAAATCCAGACACAATCTGTTTTTTCCAATATTTTCGATCTGTGGTTGGTTGAATCTGTGGGTATAGAACCCACAGATAAAAGAGTTGACTGTATACATATGTAAATATACACACATATCTTCCACTAAACACTCAATCACATAAAAACCCCTAGCTTCACAATTACAAAAAGAACATTTTCAAAGCATCCGAAAGTACAACACATAAAATCAAACTTCTGCAAGAAACAAGCAGGGGCTAAACAGACAAGAGGCACAGACAGCCCGAACCAGGGTTCTTTACCTGCTGCGGCACAGTCTGTGAACTGCTCTCCGATAGTTGCTAACAACAGCTCTTTCCAAACTGTGGACTGATGTGGGAAAAGGGTAAAAATCAAAACAAAAACAAAACACATTTTTTAGACCATTATTCTCAGGAGCCAAACAGCTTTCTCAACTTCACATGCATTTTCCACACTCACATTAGGAGAACTCAGAAATTTCCACGACACGGGCATGAACATTTCTAAGAGGGATATATGTCATACTGGTTTACAAATAACTGCGTCAGACAAAACACAGGGATCTAAAGTCTTATGAAAGCCGATTGCTAGTGAAGCCCTGATGAAGTTCAGGAGTACTCAGAAAAATTCATCCAAAGAACTTACACTTTCCTGGTTTCTTTACCTCTTGTTGATTTAAAACGTATAAATTGAGTATATCTGAGTGCTATTTAGTAAAATTCTTCTCTTCATTTTTCTTGCATCTGATAAGGTATTTCAAAGGTTACTCCAGTGAAAAAAACACTTAAAGAAATTCATTGTTGAAGTCTAGAGTTGCAAAAGTCCATTCACTGGGGATAGCTTGTTGACACTAAGTATTGGGTTTATGTATGACTGTACACAATTTCCCTGCAATGGGTTTATGTATGACTGTACACAATTTCCCTGCAATGACTAGTCCTTTCTTGGGTCTGCCTCCTGCCAATGAGAAACACCAGGGTTTAGATTCCTTCTATAGACAACCACTAATGCCATCTAACCAACAGTGAGAATCCACTAACAGGTCACTAGAACTAACAGTGCTCCCAGTTCTTCCCCCGGAAAAGCTCTTGGTCCCCTTTATCCTCCATGCCACAGTTCACAGGCTCTGGCGTCTCCCAGAGTTGTTTGAATTCCAAGATGCAGCTTACTGTTTGTGACCCTGGCAGTGTACCAATCTCTCCGAGCACTGGTCTCCTCAGGTCAACAAAAAAATAATAATAGGGCTGACCTTACAGGTTCACTGTGAGTACGAAATTAGTCAGTGAATACATTCAAACGACTTAGCACAGTGACTGCAACAAATGTGCTCAACATGGAAGATCAGCCCACAAATAGCTGCTTATGTGCTGTATGCTAGGCACTCAATACACATTAACTATAATAACAGTGTTTATTATTATGTTCCAATGAGCAACGGTGCTGATCTTTTAACTGAGGCAATGGCAGTTAACCGAGGAGCTGAAAGGTGACTGCTCACCCTCAGAAGGGTTTGGTTTTTGCTTTCCTAGACCCTGGCATTTCACCCATTAGTCTCCTCCTAGAAACGATCACTTTCATTTTCTATCTGCCCAGCTTTGGCCTTCTCCTTTGTTAAAGGCGAAGCCAAGGCAGGGGAGAAGCTATCAGGAGAAGGGAGACGGCTCTCTTGTGTTGCATGTGGCAATGGGAGCCCCACCAGACTACTACAGGGTGGTGAGTGAGAGCAGCCAAACTGCCTGGGACTAGAGTACTTGCACAGACATGAAAGCTTATTTCTGAGGGAATGTGGTCAAGGGAGTTAGAGAGGACAGACAAAACAAAACTACCTTTTAGCCACTTTTCAATGAATGCTGACATCGTGATAGCTTCTATTATAGACAGCTAAACTAAGTAAAAATATTACAGGCAAGCAGACAGGTCTAGGCCCTCGGAGGAGTCAATACAGAGGGTGAAAACACATTACAACTGTGGCCAGCAGCACATCCTTTGGCAGCCAGACCTCAAGATAAAGACAAAATGACCAGGCCTACAAGCGTCCCAGAGAGATAAACAATAAATTAACATTAGTCACCTCCGTGGGTGACCAAGATCACCTGATTCATCTCTTTCTAAAAAAGGTCCTTGCCCTTTCCATATATACTTGCTACACAACCTGCTTCCCTATTGGATCGATATTCCCTAAGCAGCTAACCTTGTCATCTTACCGGCTGATCATAGTTTTGTCCCGTCTCTCAGGAGCTATCTCTCTTTCTCAATAAATATTTCTTACTCTTAACCTCCATTGTTCCTTAGAATTCATTCTTTGGTTTTGTGAAACATGAACTCAACATATCTGACATCTAGCAGGTTGGGAGTTACATTTATCTCCCCTATATCACCTCCACTAGAATTCAAAATCTAGCACAAGTAAATAACATGAACAGGCAAAAGGCATTCTCACTGAAATTTAACACGTATTCGCTATTCTTTCTTTTTTAGGAGGGTAGAGGGGTTTCATATTCTATGCCTGGTGTGTTTTTTGTTCGACATTTTTTATTATGTATGCCAAGCACAGTACCAATCAAATCTTGGAACTATACTTTGGAGGAGGGGTACTGGGGGCTGGACCTACAGCCTTAGAACTGAGCTACATGACCAGCCCGTTCTTTTTTCCTCTTGTTTTTGGAGACAGGGTCTTGCTGAATTGCTAAGTTGTCCAGGCTGGGTTCAAACTCATAATCCTCTTGCCTCAGCCTCCCAGAGCGCTAGGATTACAGGCATGTGCCACCACTCTCAGCTGGAGATACACATCTTGAGTAATAGTTATACCTCTGGCAAATTAATCTGGTCATACCTTCAGGTATGTGCCTACAGGGAAATGACTCTAGCCCAAGCATGTGGGTTCTTGGAGACATTTCAATCTTTGAGCTTATCCACATAGGGGAAAACACAAAAAAGAAAAAACAAAAAACAAAAAAAACACCACAAAAAATGTGAGACTGGATAGCATCTTCCCTTTTATTCGTTTTCAATGAAATTTAGTGGCCTGGCAGGGTTTAAAATAGGCAATTTTAATGCTCATTTTGAGATAGAAGAAATAAAATTAGGTAAAAAAGAGACAAATCAGTATTTTAAAAATCGTAGTTTAAAAAAAAAAACAAACCTGCAGTGTCAAAATACAAGTCTGGTTTATTTTTTTTTTTTTTTCTTCTCCCAAATGGCAAACCTAGACAAGTCTCTTTCAGTTGCAAACAGCTCTGCCCATACCCTTTTACTTGCAAATGGTCCTCTCTCACCCATGAAGGGACCCCACTTTTGGCATTTCCCTTGGGAATAGCTCACTAGGGTCAGGCCATCCTCTCCCATGCTCTGAGACTAAAACTGAAACTATAGGTTACTGAATCCCACAGACCTTCTACCTCAGAAAAACATAAAAGACCCCCAGGCCCAGCCCCTGACAATTTCACTTTCAGAAAGTATGATGGATTAGAGCCCACGCCTATAGTGTCTGCTGAAACCCCAAAGGATGGTGAGACCCTGAGGCCCCCCATTTTCCTTCCCATAGTCACTGAAGTGCTTCTGCCTTCCAGTGAAGGAAAAATGAGCTTTTTGGTAGGAAGGACCCTCTTACCTCCATGAAAAACCAACTTCCATATGTTAGTTATGGCTAGTGAGGAAAGGACTGCCATAAAGACAATCAACTTTTCTGTAATGTTCACATGGAGTGGTCAAAAAATATGGTGATTGTTTAATTTTTTAAAATTACAGCGCAAGACACACTGCCATTAATTCCCCTGAAAATACTTCTCATTTGAACACACTTATTTCATCATTCTTGGCACTTTCTAAAGCAGTTCTGGAGGTCCTCTCTCATGAGAGTTTTTACGAAATATAGTAAAAAAATATGGTGAATGCTATTGCTGAGTGTCATCCAGTGGAAAGGCAGGCTCATAAAAACATTACGGTGTGTTCTCATCCACCTTTCTCATCGATCTGGCACTGTGAGACTTCTGGCTCTTTCCCAAAGTCAAAGTGACCATGGAAAGAAAACACTTTGAATCAGTTCAGGACACTGAGGCAGCCAAACAGTGCAACTAAAGACATTCCCCAAAGAGACTTCCAGATCTGCTTCAAAAAGAAGCAAGAATGAAGAGGTAAGTGTGTTTGAAGTGTGTGTGTGCACGTGTGTGTGTAGGGATGTCTGAGGGGGGTTAATGGCAATGTCTTTTACTGTAAGAAATCTTAAAAAATTTAAACACTGTATTCTTCGATCCCATTTCACATAGGCACTCAGCCCTTGCAGACGACACCATGACACCATTTCTACAGGGAAACACAATACTACACTTCCAAGGTGACAAGTGTAAGGCAGAGTTATCCCCAAGGTCAGAAGTGAATTTGTCACCCCAGGTCTGGTAGGAGACTTCTAGGCAGGTTCTCTGAAAAGCACAAAATGCTCAGGGCATAAGGTCAACAGCAACCCCAAGCTCAGCCAGTTAAAGCAAACAGTCAGAGCAAATCTTACCGTGCTGTCTTTGGGAACTTTCATCTTCCATACACCACCCTTTGCATTACTCTCCTCTTCCCTGCATCAGAGACCAATATTTAAAGTTATACTCAGTGACTAGCTAGTTCTGGATACATTTAGATTAAGCATTTGTATATATAGTTAGTTAATAATAGATGACCTTAAAAATAAAAACAGACAGACTTTTTTCAGTGAATACCCCTCACTCCACTTTCTGATTGGAAACAGAAGCAGATGAAAGAAAAAGGATAGAGATGGGCTAGAAGGAAACGGTGATGAGGGCAGGGAGGGAGGGTGACAGGACCCAGGCACTGATTCTTAAGCAGACGGTGTGGAGAGACTCCTGAGACTCTTCAGAGATGGACCATGAATGTAACTGCTTCCCGGATGTGAAGACCTTTACATTTCAAATCATGTTCATGACACCATCTCATATCAACCGGGTGTTCCTGTGGTGGACAGCTGCTATGTTTCCTGCTTAATATCTGCTCCTAAGCAACCAAGCTTCCCTTGAGGCAGGCAGTTGCCTTATGCTTTTATGTGAGACCCACTCATAGAGATGAGTGTTGATTTCTCATCCTAGATGGGCTATGACGAGGTCTGCCTAAGAGAATCCTGCTCTTCCTAATCTTTGTGATTGGCCAGCGATGGAACGGTAACCCACAGTCAGCTCACGACAGTCAGCCCTGAGGTTTTACTGTGGCTGGTGAATGCTGACAGTGGTAAACTTGAAGTTTGTGAGACTGGAGCTCATGATGGCTACTGGCCACCACAATTAGGAGAACCTGCCTGAAAATTCAGCTAGCACAGAGGAAGGCAAATAAAAACAGATGGAGGGTGTCAGGGTCCTGATAACACCTGCAAAGCCAGATGTGCCTGTCATCAGTCCTACCAGTGGGCTTCTCAGTTATGGGTTCCAAAATATTCTGGCTTTTGCTCATATCTGGTTTCTGCCACTTGTTATTATATGAGATGAGACACATTTCCATTTTATCAGAGAGCAGCTACAGCTTGGGCGATCTACTGTCCAACGTCATCGTTATTATACCAAGCTATCAAAGAAGGAAGGACACTTTCCCGTAGGCCTTGGATCCTCGTAATCACTGGCAGACTTTCTTTGCATTCACTGACAGACATTCACAGGTGAAAAGACCTCTTACGGGGTTCACAACCACGTCCCTCCCACCTTGACTTCAAACTACACGTCAGACACTTACCAAAGTGGTCGCCTCTCTCCTCTCATTAAATGGTAACTACATCTCAAGGGCAGGCTAGTCACAGGAGGGATATTATTGTACACACTCCAGAATATCTTTAAAAGAAAAACATTTCATTTAATATACTTAATATTGATTTACTATGTCAATAGATAACTAATTTATTAAAGAAAAATTTGATTCTCATAAAGTTCTACCTATCCAAAATAGATTTTCCTCAGTATTTCTTCTAACTTTCTGCTAGAAAATAGAACATTAAAGAATGTTCCTTACTGATGTTGGGTCAATCAAGTTCTACCTTCTTTTAGAGAGGAATGGCTATTAAGCATGTATTCCTATTCAATATGTGTACATGTAAGACTGCAAAGTACTGGGTGTGGTGGTGTATACCTATAATTCCTATATTCTGGGAGGCTGAGGTAGGAAGACTGCAAAGTTTGAGCACACCCTGGGCAGCCTAGAGATTCACTGAGACTTATTCCAAAATAAATAATAAAAAGGTGCTGGGGACATAGCTCAGTGCAAAGACCCTGGTTCAACGCCCCAACTAAAACCAACAAAATAAACAAACCTGGAAAGATAAAGTACAACAGCCGGACTAAACTTTGTAAAATCATATTACATTGGGGATTTTTGTTACACAAACAGATTTAACTGCTGTCACTAAAATGTAACCATGTGAGATCACAGATATGCGAATCTGTTTCACCACAGTAACCATTTTACTATCTACATGTATTTCATGACACCACACTGTATACCTCAAATATCTAGAATTTATTTTTAAAAACAAGAATGTATTAATTGATCCAGAAAGTATGTATATTTTTCCTAGCATATCTTTAATTAACTTTAATTTGTATAGAAATCAGAAACTTTACAGCTTTGAAGATTTTATTTGAAAAGTTAGGAAGGAAACACATTTTACATTATATATTTGACACAGTTTTGTGACACATTAAGATTCTCAATAGTTGAATGATAACTTCATTGTCAAAAGTATTCTGTTGTAAATAAATTAACTCTGTCCTTGAACTGGAAAGGATCTTGCTAATTGATGGTTTTTCTGACAGGCTGATGGTATCCAATGAAGCCTTGAGTACTGCACAGCTGTACTGGGCCAATTTTCCCTTTTGGGGGACCATATTTCCTTACAACAGACTTTTCCACAAAGGAGTCTGTGATGGCTTGGCTTGGGGGCTGAGGGTGTTCAGAAGGAAGAGGAACTACCTTAGGCTCTGATCTCATTCTCTTTCCCTCTCAGAAGAAACTGGGGACAGCTCAGTTACTGAAACATTGAGCTACTGAAGATATAGGGTGAGATGACTTCACACTGGGGTCCCTGTAGAACTTGGATGTTGAAGCCCCACCCACAGTGCAATGGTACTAGGTGTCAGTGCCCTTAGGAGATAACTGGAACATGATGGTGGAGCTCTCCAGGAGGGTGCGAATATCCTTATGAGAGGGAGACTGTCAGCTGTCTATCAAGGGAAAACACAAGAAGCTCCCAACTGTATGTATACCAGAAGAGGGTCCTCACCTGACCCTGATTAGGCTGGCATCCTGACCCTGGACTTCCATATCTAGAACTATGAGAAACACAGGTTTGCTGCTTAAGCCCCTCCCGATCTACGGTGTTCTGTTATAGTAACTGAACTCACTAAGACACATAGTAACTATCTTAGCTACTTTTCACTGGTTGCTGAGACAGAATATCTGACACCCAAAATTAGGGAAGAAAAGGTTTATTTCTTACAGTTCTCAGGGGTTTCAGTCCATACTCAGTTGGCTCTAATGCAGCGTGGCAAGGCGGGGCTGCCATTGATGGCCGCTGCAACAGCAAGTGTGAACAGGCAAGAGAGAGAGGACACGCCTTCCTCTCACCCTTACACTATATGTCGGTTCTGCCCCTGGATGGGTGCAACACTCACATTATCAATTCCATTGCCAGACAACAAACCAATCACAAACACCAGACTCAGCACCGTCCATGATTACATGAGGCCTGGGGGAACACAGGACCATAAACTACAACAGTAACTATAAACAGAAATGAATTGTATAAAATAATAATGTAGTAATAATAGAGAGAGTAATAGTAACGGCCAGGACAAGTGACAGTTACTGAGGTGTTGTGTGCCAGGTCTTGGTCTGTAAGTTTTGAATGTTTATGTAACTTATTCTAATGACTACCTTATGAGGGTTATTGCTTTATTTCAGAGATAAGGAAACAGAGATATACAGACTACCTTACCCAAAATCACTGCTTCGTATGACCAGTGGGATTAGGACTATGAAGAAAAAAATGCTACTCATTTGGACGGGGCCACAGAATTACTGCAGCATGAATTCAATGCAGACAATTATGTGCAAATGAGAAACATTGTTCTGTGTGGTAAGGTGGATCTTCTAGGATGTCTGATGAAGCAGTGCAAGTAACAGAGTAATTATAGAAGTGAATCCTTGGGCCTCATGAATTAAGTGGCAAAGGTAGAATGGAATTTTCTCTATGTTAAATGATAACCCTAGAGGGTTCTTCAAGCTTGTTTTGTGTAAAAATACAATAAAGTTGAGTTGCAAAGCTGAAAATGAATGGGAAAAAAAGCCCATGGTGGTAGATTCATAATTGAGAACCCACTTCGTATTTTTTCTGCTAAAATGATGCTAACACAGCACCAGCTGAAAGAAGCCTCATAGTAAGAAAGGATCTGATCCTCAGATGTCTGTCCTTATGCAGGTACCTATCCTATAAATGCTGTGCTACCAGTGCAGATAATAAATTAGCTTCATTATTTCAGGTTCCATTTGTGGTATGAGTGAATGGGTAGAGCGGGAATTTGAATTCAGGTACTCAAATTCTAAAACCTCTATTTTCTTAATGACTAAGCTGTTTTCGATCATGATAGTACTATATACCTTGGAAGTATCCTTCTCCAATTTAGGAAGCACTGGAATCTGTTGAAGATGTCTTCCTCCCAGTTAAATGCCCTTAACTGCATGGAGTCTGGTGACCATCTTCACTTTAACCTGTGACACTAATGTGGCAATGGCTTCTGCTGAATTTAAGAATAAAATGATGCTAAATGAAAAGTCCTGCCTAAAGGAAATCCAAGGTCTTTGTGTTGGCAAATTCTGAATCTAAACGGCATCCCAAACCAAAGCTCTGCTCTCACACCCCTGCCTTTTTGCCTCCTGCTTCAATTACCTTGAGAATGTTACAGTAAATGCTTCTCTCATCGCAAAGTTCAAGACAACCCTAAGAGCCATGCTAAAGGCTGTAACCTTGGAAGCTTCTCTTGAAAACAAAATCAAATATAGATAACTGATACTGTTTATCTGGGCAAATGTGACTGGAAGAGATTGCAGCCCAACCAGAGACAATAAGAGATTCGACTCTGATAGTGTATTTATTAAAGCATCTATTTGTACATTTGTGTGTGAATAAATGGGAGCAAAACATCTGGTGACATCACTGAGAGTCTCATTCAAAAGTATGGGGTGCTGAATGGGTCTATCTCCCTGTTTCAAAGCTCATCTAAGAAGTAGAATATTTGTTAGCTATGTCTGACACTGATGTAGCTCGAGGACAGCACCAGACATTACTGGGTTTCCAGGGTCCTCTTTTTCCACTGTGAAAGAGAAAGGGCCACTATCATGGAATCCTGAACATTCACAAATACACTTTCTGTAACACATTTTAAAAACTGAACACCAGCCAGGTGCATACCTGTAATCCTAGCACTCTGGGAGGTTGAGGGAGGAAGATCACTAGTTCAAGAGCAGCCTGGCAACTTAGCAACCGAGACCTTGTCTCAAAATAAAAGAGTTAGAAATGAACTCAGTGTGAAGCCCTGGGTTCAATTCCCAATACTGCCCTCTTTCCCTCGCAAAATTGAAATACCTGTATGTTTCTAGAGATTACACCTTGCAATGAAATTTCAAAAGTCATTAAGCTTATAATTAATTCTATTCGGCCTGAAATAAATATTGCAGTAAAAATAAAGGAAGGCACAATGTTTACGAATGATGGCTAAGTTCTTTTTTCAATGCCTTAATGATACCCGAGCTCGAGAAGAAGTGTAAAAGTTGGGCATCACTTGGTCAGTGTTGGTGGACATAAGCTGTGTGCACTGAAATGAGTCCCTGGGGAACTGACTGACCAAGGGAGTGATAGCCCTTGACCCCAGGGTTCCACTTGTTGGTTGTAAGTTCTCTAACATCATTCTGGTGCTCTAAGTGAGTATCCAGATGCTTGCCCAGTGGATTTTTAGGGTAATGCTAACTGGCCACAAAGCTCTTAGGACCCAAGTTGCCTACTCTGTTTAAGAAGTACCACAGAGTGATCTCATTGCATGATTTAATGACTAAATGGAAAGTGAAAGCATGTGGGAGGCCTAAGAAAGCAAGCCAACTGTGGTCAAACTCATTAAATATGGTGACCACTTGATACACTCCTAATTTTCTAGCTCAGATTAGAGCAATTATGCCCATCCGATAATCTTCTGACAAAGAGATAATCATTCATTATTAGGAAAATTAGTGACCCTCCTCCTCAATTTCCCACTGGAATGTTGTAAGGAAAAGAAAAAGTTCACATTTTCTTCCAAAAGTTGTAGCATGTATAGAGGAGTGTATCTGCAGAGTCCTAAACAAATGTGTATGCTCACTGGGTATTTCCACTTGCCAAGGGTCTCCCTCCAGCTGAATCAATGATATTCTTGGAAAGCAGACAGATATCAGAGTAGAGAGGGGTGCTGAAGGCTTAATAGATGTTTTTATCTCACAGCAGGCACAAAGACTGGAAGCAAAGAGCTTCCAATGTGCAAGAACTAGGAAGTCCAGAGAAAAATGAGTTTTGCTTTGAATTCCAAGAGTATGACTTACTGAGATGGGGAGTTAAAAGTTTGGAGAGGAGAGAGAGGTTCAAACTTGAGAGGGTGGGAGACAGGTCCTCTCCAGAAGAGCAGAAGGGAACCAAGGGCAGAGCAGAGCATACCTTGCTTCTGAGGTACAGCCCACAGGGCCACAAGACTCCTACAGTTCATTTCTGCAGTGTGAGCCATGAGGTAGGTCAGAGAAGAGCTGGGGAGGTGGGTTACATTTGCAGGGGTGGGGGGCTGCTACAGCCTTACAGTTCCTCTTGTTCTGGTGGGGCACAGAGAAGGCAGCAACATTTCCTACATCCCCAACCTGGAGCATGGAATTGCTAGAAGGCCTGGGGTCTGTACAAGGGTGTACACAGCAGAGGCCTTCAAGACTGAGGCCACAGCAAGGCTGAATCAGGTGGCCAGCATAAGGTCAACAGTCACAGGGGATCAGGAGCATCTCTGCACACACCTGCCAATCCATGTGGAGAAGGGCAAGAGGGCGAACACAGCCCCGAAGACTTACCTTTGAAGAGATGAAGTTTTACACTTGAAGTAACTAAATTACCTAAAATTTGCAAGAGTAAGCCCCACTCCCCATCTCAATACACACAACTCTCTGCTGCCATGAGCAAACCTACAGGACACAGGCAACCTGACGTCACTTTTATTTCTGCACAACTGGGTTGTGATCATAGATACTAATCCCATTATACATAAAATGAATAAATTAAACATGGATAAAGAATCCTGTTACACTGGATATTAAGTTTACACTAAACACAGCTATGAGGCAAACCTGGCTTCAGGTCTCTTTTTCTCTCCCTCTTACTATCTGTGACTCTCTCTCATTAATGCCAGTATCTTTTCCCTCATGTCCTTTCCTTCGCCCCAGGGGTCCCCTCTAGGTCCTTTCATAACGGATTGCCCACTGCCATGGGCTGTCCTGCTGCGTCCAAGGCAGGAAGCCCACTGAATCAATCTTTCCATCATCCTCCATTATCAACATTGACCTACAAACCCCTGCTTCTCAAGGTACAAGCCTCACTCCAAGCATCTGAGAATCAATCTGCTGCTCTAACTTAATGACCCATAGCAGCACAACTCCATAATCAGGTGGCCTTAACCTGCTGACAGCAGAAGTCTTGGTGTTCTTGGCAGTACATGGGGTGACATTACTCTCTTCATTTTAATAGGTCATACGCACTATTTATGATGACTTTCTGGCTATGATGAATGATACTGAAATTCTATTTATAAAAAATATGAAGTTTCTGTTGTGTAAATTTAAGTGAAACCTCAATTTATGGGCTATATCTGGTAGAACACGGCATAAGTGGGACAAGTATGGCAAATCCTGAAATTGATAACACAAACTGCCGAGGGTTGAGACAGAATGCTATATAGGGATGCATTTTCAGGAGTGAAATTTTTAGTCTCGTGGCTGGCAAAATGGATCTGGGGACAAGAGACCCTCCTGTGCAAATCACCTCTGGCAGGTAGCTCCAATTCTCCTACAGCAATGCCTGGGCATGTTCAGAAGTCATGTTCTCTTCTGCTCCTGCACCACAGAGGAAGCACCAACACTGGAAAAATGTGCAACGTGTACATGTTCCAAAGACTGCAAGGAATCAATAAGCGTATCTGGAAAATACGCCCAAATGAAAAAAGAAATTTCCAAGAAAGATGGGAAAGCAGGAAATAGCTCTAATCCAGGCAGAGTTAGCATTACTACTGGCTGCAGTGAGAGTGTCCTCGGCAGGGGTCACTGGGTCCTGCGGAGGCCTGGCCTCCTGAACTCAGCCATGGGAGTCAAAGATAAGAGAAGTGAACCAAAGTGGAGGAAGTTCCAGCCCTGCAGGCACAGTATGACCAGCTGTTTCCACTGATGTCTGGGCTGCTTACCTACCAGCGTCAGTCTCGCCAGCTAATACACAGGAATGATGATTCCTCCCTGCTTCCATGACTAAGATTTGCAGAAGGGCCTCAAAGTACCAAAAGACATTTTATGTCTTAATGTAGAGCACTCATTAATAACTCATGACTCTTACATTTCACTGAATCATATATGGGAAAACGGAAATAGGAACAGGGAGGTAGGTTTTCAGTGTGGCCAGAGTGACAGAACATCAACAATCATCAACAATCACAGAATAAAAAGACAGCTGGGACAAGAGTGTCCTCAGATGACTTTCAAGTAAGCAGTCCAGCTAGCTCTTAAGCACTCAGGACCACTGCAGAGATGTTAAAGACACTCACAGGCTGACCTCCCAAAAGTTATGAATAAGTTAAATGTGTTTTGTAAGAGGAGGGACCAGTAGTGGTGTAATCCAGGGTATAATTGCTTGAAATTAATAGACATAAATAACCTAGAAGCCATGGTATACAGTTTTCTTACATAAGACATGACTGAGGAAAGTATGAAAAGATGCCCCAAGAGAAAGAGAAAAATGATGGCAGATGAGATTATTCTTATTATTGGCCACTTATTGTGTTTTTTACTTCAAAGTACCAGTTCATGCTCACAACAGCTTAACAAAAATCTCTATTATGATTATGCCCATTTTATAGGTTAGTGAACTGAGAGACAGGTTAAATAACTTGTGTGGGCTACTAAGTGCCAGACACTATGGGATATAACTGCAGACAGCAGGACCACCAGACACACCAGCCCACACCCTCACCAGTCGGCTGCTGGAACCAAGGGGCAGAGCCCAGTAACAGCACGTGAGGGCTTACCAAGTGCCAAACCTTAGAGAGTTGTATACCATCTCATTTAGCCCTCGCTCAACCTCACGGAGTAAGCATGATTATTACCTCAGTTTCACAGATGAGCAAACTGGAGTAAACAGAGACATCGGTCCCCAGAAGGAACTTCCTGGTCACTTACAGCAGTGTTTTCCAGCCTATTTTCTTGTCATTCTACCCCTGCAGCTGACCTAAAGGAGTCCTTTTTGCATAATCACCATTGAGGAAATTTTAAAACCACATGAGGGTGTGTAATCATCTACAGACTGCATATATGTCTCCATGAAAACAGTAAGATTTGCTTACTGACCTTCTAAGAACCAAATTTTGTCCCCACTGAAAATGCATAACCCACAGATGAATAGATCTTCATGTGAACAATCTGCTATGATCCAGGGAAAGTGTTTCATTTACTGATGTCACATGCATTCAGTCCTTCAATATGTACTGGGTGAAAGAGGACATGAAAGAATATAATATACTATGTGATTCCATTTATCTGATGAAGTTCAGTATCAGACAAAAGGAATATATGCTGTAGGAATCAGAACAGTGGCTGCACCCGCAGGAGGGGAACTGATGGGAAATGGGGTACAAAGAAAATTCCTGGCATGATTGCTTTTAATCTTGATCTAGGAGATGGTTACATGTGTATATTCCTTTGTCAAAATTTGCACTTGAGAAATATACATCTACTGTGTATGTAAATTATATCCCTATAAAGTGTAATTTTGTTTTTGTATTTTTGTTTTGTTTTGTTTGGTGCCTGGGGGCTGAACCCAGGGCCTCACACATATTAGGTAAGGGCTCTGTCTCTGAGCTACACCCCTTCCCCTAAAGTTCGGTTTTAAGGAAAGTGTTTCTTACAAGTGCCAGCCTGGGGAATTTAAATTGTTCCCTAAAGATTTTAACGTGTTGTTAGATCCAAACCCCAACCAAATGCTCTGTGTTACACGCAGGATCAGGAAAAATCAGCCAAAATGAGCTTATCTGACTTTTTTTTTTTTTGTACTGGGGATTGAACTCACAACCTCACACTTGCCACACAGGCACCTGGGCCACTGAGCTAAATCCCCAGCCCTATTTTTTGAGACAGGGTCTCACTATGCAGTTCAGGCTGGCCTTGAACTCACTTGGTAGCCCAGGCTGGTCTCAACTCATAATGGTCCTCCTGCCTCAGCCTCTCAAGTGATGGGATTAAAGGCGTGTGCCACCACGTTAGGCTTTTATCTGACTTTTCTGATCTCTGTCCTGGATTCCATACCCTGCTTTAGGGATCTAATTGTTGTAATAGAGTGGAAAAGCCTAATGAGTCCCTAAATGACCAACAGGATCAAACAGCTTCCACTTAAGGAGAGACTTTAAAGTGAAGGCTTCTGAAGTTTATAAAATAGTTGCTGGGAAGAGGCAACAATGTCCTTAAATTCATGGAGAGGGAGAAGCAAGCGAAGCCTTTCTCAGACTCTGAGGGCATTGATTTCTCTTGACACCAGTCCACGTGCTGCCCTGGGACACTGCCTATACTTGGCCCTGAATGATTCTTTACAGAAGGGCTGTTGTTTTGCTTTCCACAGCCTTATGTCATTTTCCCAAGTAGATAAGGAATGGGCCTGAGGATGGGAAGTCTTCACACCAGCTCACTGCCCTCAGTGGCCATGCACAGTACCCTATAAACAGATCCCTGGGGTTGTGAAGCTACAAAAGCACAATTTTTAAACCACGAGTTGGCAAAAGGATTTGATTTATGTGTTATTTCCCCAAGAACCTGCCTAAAGGACACACTCTAGATCCTGAAGGACACACTCTGGAATTTCTAAGACATTACAAGATTTAGCAGCACAAAAGGAAAATTATTTATGATCTGTGCCTTCTAGGAAATCCAGGATATGAGGGAACAGCAACTCTGGAAGCTGCTTTTGTCAAAAGTCTCATTATATCTGCAGTAACATGTGACACCAGAAGAGAAGAGAAACTTGATGGGATTTGCTTGTGGGGAAACTGGAAATGGGATCAGTTAAACAAATTAGGTTTTTGAAAATACTCACCTTCAGAGTGGGATAAAGAAAACCTACGGAACTAAAAACTTACACATGCTGAGCACCTGCTATCTGTCAGGTGTTCTGCCATACAGAGTGTAAATGTCATGCCATTCAATCCCTGCAGGCACCATGGAGGTAGGTGACATTATTATACCAATTTTACAGAAATTAAAAAGGTTAATAAGTGCCTCATTTAGAGTAGTGGTATAGGAAAGTAAAGCATTTTCATGGTTTCCCTATGTGTTCCCTAAACCAACAGTAACCCTACAGGTGGGCGTCCCTGCCTTCACAAACGGGGAAAAGAGGTGCAGAAGTGGGTGGCAGAGCGGGGGGTGAAGCAGGCACACACATGAACAACACTCACAAGGTTCACTTTTAACCACAGCCTGCTACTCGGGTAGATTTGTAGAACGCTTAGGTAATAAAGTCCTAGCAGGTGCCAAAAGAGGATCAGGCCACCTGCTTTGACTTGACCAAGGGCAGCTGCACCAAAATGGACCTGAGAACCAGATCAAGAGCAGAAGCCCTGGCAAGAGCTGCCAGTTCTCCAAGTGGACAACTCAGGGGTCAATGTGGGCTGTGTCCCCCTCTGCGCCCCTTATTGATTCTTACCTGCACTGTTTGCACCGTGTAGATTTTCTTCAGATTTGAGGCACACTCGGCTGCTGTGGCACCAGGGAGAGATCTAAGAAAATATCCACAAAAGAACAAAGATGCAAACAAAAACAGTCAGTGCTCACAAGACAATCAACAACATGACGCTGTAGATCTCAGTAAAAATCAGCTCTAAGAGAACAGAATTAGGCAATTAGGGAATGCTAGTTAGAATGTAGAATATGAAACTGCTAATGAGGGAAGTCTTATCCTTGCTTTTCCTACAAATTAACTCATATTCTCTGGAAATTCAATAGAAGAAAGGAAAAGTAAAAGAGGCACTGAAAATCTTAAAATCACATTTTGAAAAAGCACTAAAATAAAAGTAGTAACCAAACATTTTACATAGGGCTTTAGATTAAAAAAAAAAAAACTGCAGCAATAACAATGAAAAGTCAATGTCCTACTCTGGTGATACGTTTGAAAACTTGTCAACAGTCTGATGGTCAATGTTCACATTCTTTTTTTTTTTTTGGTACCGGGGATCAAACTTACCACCTCACACTTGCCAGGCAGGTACTTATGCCACTGAGCTAAATCCCCGGTCCTACTTTTTTGAGACAGGGTCTTACTACACAGTTCAGGCTGGCCTTGAATGTTCACATTCTTGAGAAACAGAATGACCATATACCTCCTCCTTTAAGGAAATATCACTAAAAATTCAACTTTGTTTTTTCCTGAATTTGAATGTGTTTCCCAAACACCTGCCTTCAGAAAATCTTTTAGTACCTTCTCTTGCTTGAATAAATGAGCTCTGTAGAAATGTATGGTCAGAACACATTAACCTTAAATTTGCTATGGGCTCCACTAGATGGCAACATACTACAGAATTATTCACCAGAAAATCCTCGGCAAAAGTACCATTCCGGGGATTGTGGATAAAATAATCCAATCTCACTGATTTTTAGATGTTAAAATTCTGAATTCCTGGTGCCGTTTCCTATCGTCTATTACCAAGATGGCAGTTTGTGCTCAAGAGTTGAGGTCCAGTAACATTAAGTCTAAGATGATATTTTACCACACAATGCTCAAAAGCCCAGGCTTGGTTGCTGTTGAGAAATAAAAGAACTGCTTCAAGGAGAAAGCACCATGCTCACAGCTGACCCACGATCTATAAAAGGAATTAAGGTTCTGCTCTTTACCAACCACCAGTATCCCCAAGTGCATCCCTGGGCACCCTCAATATGTGTTTTCTTGATAGCTGTTAAAACAACTGCACACAAGAGATGTGTGCAAAACTCACGTTGGCTCAGCAGTAGAGGCAACAGCAATAAACATGCCTGGGTATGGTGAGCATGAAAAGGGTCTACAAACTACATTCCTGGAACAATGTACCATCAAGAGCACCACTGTTGTTGAATCTCTATCTTTTTTATTTTTTATTTTTTTGGTACTGGGAAATGAACTCAGGGACTTGCGCTTTCCAGGCAGGTGCTGTGTCACTGAGTTACATCCCTGGCCTTAGAATCTCATTTTAAACACCAGTGTATGTCCATAAGATTTTCTTATTAGTTTTTCTAGGTGGAGCTGGGTAGGGAAGGTCCTTGCAAAAAAAATTTTAAAAAGATCCTGATAGGATCATGCCTAGTAATAGCTCTATCTTAATAGGTTAACACCTTATAATACAGATGTATTTTGTTTGTTTTTCTGTGATACTGGAGGTTGTGCCCAGAGCCTTCACACTGAACTACATCTCCGTCCCTTTAAAAGTTTTTTATACTGAGACGGGGTCTTGCCAAGTCTCCTCAGCTGGGCTTGATCCTCCCGCCTCAACACCCCAGAGTGCTAGAATTTCAGGCATGTACTATTTCGCCCAGTTTCTTGATTTCTTCACGGAGCAGGCTGGCTTCTATGATCTTAAAGGTTCTTTCCAGTTGCTGACCGTTGTCAGACTACATTGGTTCATCTGCTCAGGCTAAAGCATGGTGTTCTGTGCCTGAAAAACAACAGCAGGCCTAGCCCTCAAGCCCAAACCCCAATCTCAGGTTTCTTTAAACAAGTGAAACTGGAAAAATCTAGAATCCATTTTAAAAGGGCAAACAAGCTAAGATTTGCAAATGATCTACCCCGTAAACAAGTCAGTCTGTACCGGACTTACTGGTTCAGTGTTAAACAAGAGACATATTAACTATTCTTACTTTTTTTTTCTTTTTAAGCAGACCAGAAGACTGAACCCAGAGCCTTTGCACACTAGCCTACTTTGTATTTTTTAAAATTTTGATACGAGGTCTTGATACATTTCTCAGGCTGGACACCCTTCCTTTAGCTTGGGGAGATGGTGGTGTTCATTGTATGCAAAGCCCTTGACCCCATGGAGTTTATGCTCTAGAACTCATGCCTCTCTGGGAGCTACCCAGGCTTTTGAAGGCAAAGAAACAATGTCTAGATCTTTTCTATTTGCTTAGATGATACCAGGTAGGAAAGAAGGCTCGGAGAGGTAGGAAAAGAAATGAAAAATTGTGGCTTCTTGTTACTGAGGATGCATTCTCTCTAATCCTTACAGCAAGCATGCCATGTTGATATCATTATCCCCACTTCACAAATTAGGAAACTGAGGCTTAGCAAGCTTATTTGTAAGTAACAGACCTGGGCTCCTCTTTGTCTGACTGGCTCTGATGCCCATGACCTTCCTCTGAGACTAGGTTGCCTCCCAGGAAAAAAATGTCATTGTCAGCAAGGGTGGTCACATACAGCAGGTCTTATGACAAATTGTTCTCTTCCTCTTGTAGACTATCTACACCCTCCAGGGATCCACTTACTGTTTCTGCCTATCATTATTTCCTCTACCATCATGCACTAGCCACATCCTTGGGAAGGGCATAGGCAGAGATGCAGAAAGATAATTGCACCAAAGAAAGGCCACAGACGGGCTCAAGCAAGAAGGCAGGAAAACACAGTGTTTAAGAGAATGGGCTCTGGAATCAACAGACCTCAGTTCAAGTCCAGCTCTACCACCTACCAGCTGTGTGCCAAGCCTGATCTTTCTGATACCTGCTTCTTCAGAAACAGGGTTCAAGATCTCTCCTCATTACTTTCCTAGTATATAAAACAATTATTTACATAGTGCATCTAATTGCATCCAGTAGGCAACCGCTGCTGCTGTCACTATCATCAAGATGGACAGAAGAAAAAGATACAGATGAGAAAGCCAAGAGCATTACGAGAGACAGCAAGGAGGTTTTTTAATCTGTGGGAGAGCCAAGAGTCACACTTAGAGCTTAGCACCTCCTATATCCGCTCTCAGAACAGAATGTCCACCAGGCACCAGTGTTGGGCCTACAGCCACAGCTAGAGAGAAGGCCGTTTCCCTTTGGGTTTGGCCAATTTGGAAACTGCCTGTTAATGAAAAAGTGGGAAAGGACCCAAGGTCTGCCAAACAGATGATTAATGTAAAGTGTTAGGGAGCTGTTTATGTTACTTAAACCAAAGCTGCCTACTCCAGTTTTGCATTACTCCTGTCTCCAACCTAGCAGAATAATAAGGAATGCATCTTAAAATCCTCTATGTAAAATTGGTGAAAATCTCTTTTTATTGGAAAAGTCAAGGCAGAAAATCCAATAAGGTTGGACCAACTGTTCTACTTCAATGGTTTCCAGTCACCTAAGCACCATTTACACACAAAAACTTAATATGTTTATTGCAAACCATATTTATTTACTCATTAAAGTAGGTCTTGGAGAATCTTCACTAGGTAAAACTCTTAGCTACTTTAAGTCTGAAGTGCTTAAAAGAATTTTATGCCCTTTCTTATTTAGGAAATACTGAGTTGCAAAGACTACACATCCTATTGTATGTGGATATATTATTATCTCATTTCACCACTTCTTTGCAGATAAGAAAAGAGCCTGAGGATGGTACAGTCACTTATCCAAAGATGCACAGTTGGCCAATAGCCGAGCTGACAACCTTGATCTTAATAACAAGGTTAAACCAAACACTTCAAACACGAGCAACACTCTGCTTGGTACCATGAACACACTCTGCACCCAACATGGTCCCACCTGTCCAGCACCTTGCAACCTTCAATTCAGATTTTCCAAATTCACCCTCCCTACTGAGACCCATCTTTAAAGATGCCATTGTTTTGGCCTTGGCTCATTAACAAAGTTCATGGAATCAGGCCTTGGTAAATGCCTAAAGAAACTATCTTTTCCTGACCAGAACTTAGCAGGCCATGGCACTAGTCACCAGCTACAGAAACAAAACAAAACAAAACAAAATGGACGCTGGGAGATGCGTCTGACAAAGCAAATATGCTGAAAAGGTTTCCTCAACCCTATCTGCATCTCTGCCACTTAAAGTATAGTCAGTCAAAGGGCAGCATCTCCTGGGAGCTGTCAGAGGTGCAGAGCCTTCAGGACTCCCTGAGACCTGCCAAATCCCTGGGGATGCATATACACATTGACATTTGAAATGTACTGGCCTGAGTCACTTAAATCAAATCACAAGAAATGCAAATGACGTGAGAAGTGAAATCTAATGAATGACAGCATCACAAGCAACATGTAAAAATGACTCTTCTCATGGAGGCACTTATGATCACCCAAAGACACTATCCTGAAGGCATTATCATTACATTTGAAGGATAAGTCTACACAGGGGCTTAATGCGAGTTTTCAGGAAAGGCTCTCTCCTTTTGTCTGCAAATTCTAACACATGGGTTCCATGGCTTAATTTTCTACTATGAAACTGTCCCTCAGTTTCCCCCTCTGTGAAGTTTAGTGGCAAGCTCAGGTTACTTTTTATTTGATGGGTTTGAGACTGGGTCTCACTACTATAATTCAGTGTGGCCTTGAACTCACAGCGATGCTTCTGCCTCAGCCCCCAGTTCTGGAATTACAGGTCTGCACTACCATACCTGGCCAAGGTTGCCTCTAAATTCCTGTTCAGAGCCCATATTTTAGGATTTAAGATATAGGGGAATTACGTCCCATCCATTTTCCTAGTCACAGGGATGCAGTCTTCAAGGGGTTGGGTCACCGGCACTTGGGTGGTTACACAGTCCTTAATTCAAACCCCATTTCTGTGTGGACTCTGACAAGGTACTTCTACATTTCTCATCTGGCCTCCATTTTCTCATCTGTAAAATGCTGCTGATATATCCTACTTTAATAGTGTGAGGGTCTGTGGATAATTCTATAATAATTCTATATAGTACTTAGTCCAGTGCTTAATACATAGCAGTAAAGTGTATTTCTGTTAACAAATTTTTTTGAGACAGGGTCTTGCTATGCAGTTCAGGTTGGCCTTAAACTCATATCATGCTCCTGCCTCAGTGCTGAGATTACAGGTGTGCACTACCTCATCTGGTTTCTATTGACAATTTAAAACAGAAAAAGAGGGCCAGGGATATAGTTCAGCTGCATAGCGTCTTGTGTGGCAAACATAAGGCCCTGAGTTCCATTCCTGGTACCAAAAAAAAAAGACAGTTAAAGCTTTATGTAGTGCATCCAATTACTAGACACATGAGCTTAGTACACACGCATAATAATCTTTAATGAAGAATGAATGATGACAATAGTCTACCTTTTATATTTATTCTACCTTTTCTGGAAGATGATTTCACTTCAGCCAAAGAAACCAGCCTTGAAGGGGAAGACCTTAAAGCCAGGGACACGACTCCTAAAAGCCAGTCTGCTGTGGAATTTACTTCAGTGCCAGAAGCTGTCAGAGTGAAAATCTGCCCAAGCCCAGTTACCTGATTAACTATGCCACTCACACATCATCATTCCATTAAAGAAGATTTCATTTTAATCACTTTGAGATAGATCTGTGGCTTGTGGCTACACCAGCTTCCTGTTTGAGAAAGAGTCTCATACAAAAGCCGTCCAAGCCTATTACTAACAGTTAATGATCTATCTGTTGAAAGTATCCACATAATCTCAATGTTTTAGTTCTGCATATTTATTTGATTTTGATTTCTCCCTGCTTTCATCTAGGGCAGTAGTGGTGAACCTATGGCATGTGTACCATAGCCAGCTCTTTGTTATCACTGAAAGCTCTGAAAGGTTTATAGCTAAGACTCTTTGCATCTTGATACACAGTTAATCCTTCAGCACACTCAGGTGGGTGGAAGAGAAGTATAACAATGTCAAAGTTAACAAATGCAACTAAGTAAGGCCAACTTTTAAAGTGTCCTCATGCCAGATTTTAGTCTTGTTTCCTATCTTAGGTTTACAATTAAGTAAATGGAATCTGTAATATTAAAAGTAGGAAGAAAATACATTTGAGACCAGCTAGTACCAGCAAAGAATCAGTAACTTTTTGAGCAAGGATATTAAAAAGGGCTTGGGTGATTCTGCAAGAAGCAACCACTGACCCAGACTTGGAAAGACTGTGAATCTCCCAGGGAAAGACTTTTTTCTGCCAGATAGATCTATCCAGAACCCATTCACAAAAAGTGAAACCGTTGGCCATTTATAGATTCTGTGGGAACAGAGGGTAAAAATGGGGGAAAAGTGCTGGGCTTGGTGGTGCATGTCGGCGATCCCAGCACTTGGGAGGCTGAGACAGGAGGATTACCTTGATCAAGTTTGAGGCCAGCCTAGGTAACAAAGTGAGTTCAAGACCAGCCTGGACTATATAGTGAGACTTTGCCTCAAAAAAAACAAAAAACAAAAAAAAAAAAAGGATGGGGGAAATAGGAAAAGTGATGATGCCCCTGTGCCCTGCCAACTGTGGCTCTTCCACACAACCTCCTTTCCGAATCTTGTTTGACCAAAGATATGAACAAAGATAATTTGGTGGTCTCCTCTGTCAAGCCTGGCCCCATCTCCACGTGTCAGGTTCATTATTATGGACCACAGCACCGGAATGCAATTGGAAGCATCACACTCCATAAGGTCCCTATAGGACTCAACACCTCTCTGAACTCTTCAGTGGTGCTGCTAATGCAGACAGCACCTGACCTGTCTTCCTGGGAGGAAAAGTCTGCAGTCTAGTCATCTCTGTGTTTAAAACAGTGACTGCAACCAATGTGCCTAATTAATACGATTCATACATAGACCAGTAACTCTGAAGTTGAGACATGTAAGGCATTTGTTACAAATCCATCTTACACCCTGACAAGTCTAAGGGAGTAGGTCTAGGGCAGGCATGGGAACCTCTATTTAACAAGCACAGCTTAGTGTTCTGATGTAAGCGGACGAAGGACTACACTTCGAGACACATAAACTTGGTGTAGCTAAGCTTGAATGGGGTGAGCGTGGTGGCAGATGTATAGCATGGCTCATTTTCTGTGGCAAAAAACAGTCCACACACATATTCAGTAAGCACCTGGGCCAGTCACTGTCATGTGCTCTCCCAGGAGTCACAGACATGAGACAAAGGCACCTGTAGGTGGTGCAAGACATAAAGCAAAAACCTGCTGCATGGTCGGAAAGAAAGTGAGTATTACAGTCAAGACAGAAGGATGGAGAAAGAATTGATCACTTGTAGTATGAACACTAATTTATTTTTTTCTGTGGGGACACAAAGGGGTGCGCAGAGGCAGCAAGGACAGCTACAGAGGACAGGTATTGCTAGTAGGGCCTGGAAGGATATGTGGAAGTTTTTCAGTCTTGATAATGGGGAGAGGAACATCCCAAGAAGCAAGGACATCATGAGACAAATTCCTTGAGTGGCTAAGTCCACAGTTCATCTAAGAAAAGGGCCAGAGGACAGACTGAGTGGTACTTCAGAGTTAGTGAGTGGTAGATATTAAGGCTAAAAAAAATGGGTAATTTCATACTTGAAATAGCAACATATAAATAAAATAGTAAAATAAATTTTATCATGATCTATAAGTCTGGTTTTCCTTTTTTAAAAAAAGCTCCTTCAAACTAACTTGGCCATGTCTGAAAACAAACTGCCACCATGCCACCACTCAGAAGTACCCTAGCAGAAGTAGGGGCAGAGATGCAGGAACCCCCATCTTTTCCACCCTCTGGATCACATGACCCCACAGCAGAGGCACCCTTAGGTAATGAGAAGAGAGGGTGAGAAAGTCTGAGATGATAAGAACAGGTGAATGTTTAGATGTCTCTAGCCAAGGTGAGGATGCTTGGAGGAGGGAAGGGCTGTGGATTAGGTAGGTAGTTAAGCAGGGCTGGTATATGACTGGGGCCAGTGATGACTACAGCCTACAGAGAAAGGGACATGGAAAGGAAGGGATAATTTGGTTTTTGAAGGGTCATCAATAGCATAGAGAACAGAACTGGATGGAATGCAGTACTTGGGTAATCCAAGATCAAACAAGAATTCCAACTTTGAAACATGGGTAGTATGCTGGGGTTGTGAACCAACATGTGGTGGGCAGAGGACAGTGGAAAGAAATCTGCTCCGTTACTGAATAATCAGCTCAGCACTGACAGTGGCTGTGGACCTTCCTACCCTTTAGAAGTGTGTGTCTAGAACTCAGAAAGAGCGGAGGGCTAGGGGTGAAATGTACAAGTGACCATCTGAGTAAAATGAAGGACCAGAGAGGGAGATAAACTTTCAATGGCCATAAATGAATCCCTGTGATACTGAGTGAGGGCAAGGCTAGGGTCCTGTGATGTGAGACATGCCACTCTCTGTTGGTGGTCAGGGGAGGTCTTGCCGAGATGACACTCAAAGGACAGGAAAGAACAGATTGAGCAGATATCTGTGGGAAAAAATTCCCGAGGAACAGGAGTTTCCATGGTAAAAGCCCATGCTTGGGTTGCTGTGGCCAGCGAACTGAAGGGCAAGGGCAGGAGGGAGAGTGACGGGGAGACACTCATCTCCAGGCTTCCAGCACAGGTCTTTAAGCTTCCCAATATGAACTCATGTGGGACTCTGTAGGGAGCTCAGACAGCTCTTCTGCACTCTCCCACACCTGACTCTCCAGGCAGCCATGGGAAGACTACCTTGTAAAGCCTTTATATAAATATATATCACATATATACACAGTATTGAATCTATTGCAAGTCTTTTATATATAATATATATCACATATACATAATATAGTATTTATAAATCCTTTATATATCATGCATATATCAAATCTATTCTGCTAGTGAACTCTAAGTGATACTGCTGGGTATGAAGGACTGGAGTTGTGGCTGAGCGTCTGGAGGGTAATGTTGCTGCTAGCTGCTCAGATCTGAGCTCAGAGGCACAGAGGTTAGGTGTGGGAGGACTGCTGAGGAGGTGGCTGGAAATAGGCTCCATTTGGATACACACTGTAACAGACATCCACATGGGGAGTGAGAGGAGGAGTGGGATCTACAAGGGTAGAGTTCTGGCAGTGACTAGCCTCGGCTGGAGCTGTAAGCCCTGTGAGTGAACACGGGGACTGGACAGGTGGAGCACAGCAGGTGCAGTCCTGGGCTGAGCCCTGTGGGAAACAACTCAGAGGGCTTCAGATGAAGGCGAAGCAGTGCATGGCAACACCGATGAAGACAGCAGTGCAGAAGGTGAAGCACTTAGAGACACACAACCACAGTGGCCGCCAAGAATCAAGTCAATCACGGTTTTAAATATTCAGAAAAGGGGAAGAAACCTCTTCATTGCATACCCCGACCCAAAACACTGCATCCCCAAAGGTTTAAACTCTTAGCCATTCAGGTTTTTTTTTTTTTTTCTTTTTAACTAAATGCGGGTTTTCTGGAGATGACTACTGAGAATGCCAATAACTCTACTAAAAGGTTTTCCAATTTACCAAGTGAAGGAAATGAATTGAGGAGGCTGACTTCTATCAAACTCAGATGAACCTCTCCAGAGACTGGATGAGGAGGGGCACTAGTTGGGGGAGGGCTGGTAATCTGGAAGCACAGTTAGAACAGTGTTTATCACTCAAACTGACTAAGCACTTACCCTGTGCCATCACCTGTTACGTATTTTGCATCCATGGCTCTCATTTAATCCAAACAGCAGCCCTAGGAGATATATCCTAGGACCAATCTCAGTTTCCAAACAGGAAAATGGGGCATCGGGAGGCCAGGCGCCTCGCTCCTCATCATACAGTAGGCTGGAAGTTTGGTGCTAATCTGGAGTTTTAAGCAGCGGGACGCTGTGGGATTCATTACTGCAGAACTTGAACTATGCTCAGGAAAGGTTGCCCTGGACAGAGCTCTTGAGAATGTTGCTTTTCTTTGCGAAAAAGATACAAATTAACTTCTAGAACAAGAGGTGTTTATAACCCTGAGCAGGTGGCAGACAGTATGTATGAGTCCCAAAGAAGTAAAAAAATGTTCAATAAAAAGCAGGAGATGACTGATCAGAAAACATGAATTTACATGTATAATGTGGAAACTAATTAAAATTTTTAAATGGATACAGGCATTTCTATTAAAGATTTGGGCATTGTGGGAATAACGTTTCACTTGATTATAGATCTTCAGAGAAAAAAATATGCTAACCAATAGTAAGAAAGATAAGAGTTTGTATCTCGACTGAATTACATATTTTTAGGTATCTTTGAAAGTGTGTATTAGAGTACCCCAAAATGTATTTTCATATATAGAGTACATTTTGACCGAGTAAAAAATTCTTTTGATACTATTTCCACCAAACATATCTACAAATCGGACCACAGATCCAGGTTTATAGCCTGCACGTTAAAACCAGGTAACAACAGATCGGTTACTGCACTGCACGCCTTTGAAAACAGACACACAGTTATGACAGTAAAATGTCTTTGAGTTACATAACGAAAGTGAAAATACTTTGAAAAGGAGACTCACGCCATCTGCCCTACTCCCACTTTCTTTTAGTCCCCGTAAAAGAAACCGTCTCCAAGTGTCACTTTCTATACAGGAGCGCTGGTTCCAACAAGAAGAATCAGCTTCTCTCCACTTTAAAGGTAAATATCACTTCAAAAAACTCTTGCAGACATTTCATCATTCCAGGCTTTCTAAAACCTAACTTGTGTTTACTAAGTAAATTTTGCAGAAAATTGTCATCTACATTTCATCCTAAAACTTAACCACGGGAGACAGTTTCACCAACAGTTCCATCAACTTTGGGGACCACTCTGAAGTGTCATCGGGGCTGTGCATCATCTGTTCATTTGTTAAAATTTCCTGTGCTCCTACTGCGTGTCTAGCACAGTGGTAGGTACTGGGGTTGAGCAAACGGCCAGCTCCGTGATCCTCAGCTGAGGGCCTGGCGGACAGGCTGATAATAAGTTCATATTCAGAGGCTGTGGTCACGCTATGCATTAGGAAGAGAACCCACGCAGGGCAGGTGTACTCGAAATGATGGGGCGAGTTTTTACAGCCACGGAGGCCTCTGAAGAGATGGCACCAGAGTGTCCCCCGGGAAAGCCAGGACTGTCCTTTCCAGCAAGGTGAGCGGCTGCTCCCGACAGAAGCCCAGCGCACAGCGGGCGGTGCTCCACAGCGGATAAACAAACACCCGCCCCGGGGTGACGGAGAAGGTGAAGAGGCGCCGGCGGCTGCACCCTGGCGTGGAGCCCTAACCCCACGCCTCGCGGGGGGCCGTCAACTTTCCCAGACCGCTGTCACCGCTCCGGTTGTGCCCGGAGGCGCCCGAGAGCCCGTGGGGAGCGCAGGAGGCGCCGCTCCACGGCGAGGCCACCTCGCCCACCGCCTCCGACCGGGCGCTCGAGCTGGAAGGGGGACCCAGGGGAAGCGGCGCCGCTGAAACTTTTGGGGCTGCGCCCCGCGCTCCTGCCCGGCAGTGAAGGCCGCCCCGGAGCCTCTCGGCGCGGCCCAGACCCGGCTGCCGACCCGGCTCCGCGAGTCCCAAGTGCGCAGGGCTCCGCGCCACCGCGGGCCGGGACGGGCCGGGCCGGGTCAGCGCGCGGGCCGAGCTCCGAGACAAAGCGCGCGGCGCACGCAGGCCGGGCCGGGCCGCGCGGGACCCTCACCTGTCGAGCCAGAAGGTCCAGGGCGAGTGCAGCGGGACCGCGCCCGGCTCGGGGCGCAGCGGCGATAGCTGCTGCAAGCCCAGTGGCGGCTCGGAAGCGGCGGCGGCGGCGGCGCGGGGCCCCGGCGGCTCCCGGGCCCTGGCGGGGGGCGCGGCGGCCGGGGGCAGCGCCATGTTCTCCGCCCCGCCTGCGAGGCCGGCGGACGCGCGGACCGTGGGGAGTGCGGCTGAGTCACCGGCCCCGCCCAGCCCCGCCCGGCCCCGCCCGGGGCTGCACGAGCGCCAGCCGCGGGTCGCACGAGGGCCGGGCCGCCCAACAAAGGCCGCCGGGGCGCACGGGAGGGCAGTCACGGGCGGGGATCCCCGGGGGTCCGGGGACGCAGCAGCGGGGCACTGGCGGGCCGGAGGATGAGAGGGTCAGAGAATGGCTCGGGGGCTGGCTCTGCGGCCAGGCGCGGGTCGGCGGCACGGTCTGCGGACGGAGCTCGAGGTCCCGCGGTGCGAAGGAAGGAGGAAAGGGTGGACAAACCAGCGGTCTGAAGCGTGGGGAGAAGGCAGGCAGATGGCTGGAGAGGGACGGAGGGCTGGCGGGCTGGAAGGGCAGATGGAAACACAGTTGGATGCGACAGATAGGTGGTGAGGGAAACCAATGGCCAAATGGATGAAGAGACGCCAGTGACCCAGAGGCCAGACAGACAGAAGGTGGGACGGGGAACTACGGACTCCTAAGGATACAAGGCTGCAGCACGTCAGCCTGGCATTCCCCATGGCCAGAGCAAGTTTCCTAGCTCGGCTGACTGAAGGGACCAGAGCCCACTCTGGTGTCTCAAGAGTCAGCCAGGGTCCATCAGGTCTGCCCCAAAGCCCAGGCACGGGAGGAGGAGAAAAAGATAGTTCTGAGCACGGACCACAGAGATTCTAGCTGCTCTAAACACCTTGGAAGTCACTGTGGGCCAGGGTAAGAAGAGCCCTCCTAGCACATACCCTCCCCAGGACTTTTTTATTCTCTTGCAAACAAAACAAAACAACAACAACAAAAAAAACAAATGTGTGACGTGACGTACACAGGTATATCTATCACCCTCAGTGTGGCCTTTGACACCCTCTTTAAAACTGTATTTCTGGATAGTCCCTCCTTGGCCTTTAACAGCTGAGGATGTGGCTGCCTCCCTGACTTAGACTATGTTCCCTTGGTTTGAGCAGCCATTGGGGTGGGCTAGAAGCAGAGCTGGAGACCAAGATGGATCCAGGGGCTGCAGGGCACGTGTCAGGCTGTCATGAATCCAGCGTGGAAGCCCTCCCCCCAAATAAACAAGGCAGGATAAAATTAAATAAAGACTCGTGCTGTGCAGTCCCTGCTTCAGACATAACTCGCATTCAACATAAAATGCTGGAAGCAGTGACCTGCCTTACAAAGTCCTTCCAACACTGAGATGGGGTCCATTTGGGTAGATGTATTATTATTGTTTAATCTCTTTTTTCCTAAGAAAAATATTGTATGGCATTGTTTAGGTTGTCCTGAGTACCTTACCCTGTTAACCTGTCTAACTTTTACAATACAGTAAGGAAGTTACTATTCACCTATCTTGCAGACAAGAAAACAGAGAAGTTAACCTCAAGGTCATACAGCTAGTAAATGGCAGAGGTGGGATTTGAACACACTCTGGGCATTCAACTGCCAGGCTCTCGTGTCTCTACCTGGAAAACTAACAGGTCTAGATAGTAAAAATAAGCCATGATACAAGGTCTGCCTCCCTCCCAACACTTACCAATTTTCCAGCCCATAGGAAGCCACTGTTAACAGCTTCCTTCCAGAAAAACGCAAGTGTGCGCATACAAGCATGTGTTTAGATTTATATCTATACCTTTTTATAACAGAAATCATTTACTACCAAATGCTGCACCTCCTTATTTTACTTTAACATCGTATCTTTGAAGATCTGCCATATCAAAACATACAGAGGTACTCTGTCTTCGGGGCTACAAAGTCAGTCATTGTAGAGAAGTATTATAATTTCATTCACTAACCCTCAACATTCATATGATTTCTAACCATTTTCTTCTATAAATAATGTGACCATGAGCATTTTTATATTTATGCCTTTTCTCATCTGTGCTAGCTTATCTCAGAATAAGTTTGGAGAAGTACTGCTAGCTGCATTTAAAAATTTGAGATATACTGCCAAGCTGTTCTGTAGTTTATAAATTTATATGTAACTGATTTATTGATTCTGAAAATTTATGTTTACTGACATTTATCTGTATAAAGTTCTACATAAAATTGGTGGGAGAGGAAGCTCTGCTTTCTAATGACTCTGAAAGTAGTCAAGTTGTCAAATTTTAATTTTTCCTTAATAATATAGTAAGAAAGAACTATTTTTAAAAAATTTATCTGTAGTTTCTATAAAAGGAAGTACATACCCCATGATAAATTCCTTTCAGAATTTAGGATTAGACTCAATCTGACAATCTTTCTTCACTGAAAAGCGATTGTATGCCTCCTTCTCTTTTTGCTTTGGCTTCCAGGATGCTCACAATTACGTTTGTTACTCAGTCACAACTCAGGCATTAACCAATTAAGAAACAACATTATTTTTTATATTTATTCTTATTTCTATTTTAATTATTTAACTGCATATATGCATCTTATATTGCAAAGCCCTCAAATCAGTGTGGCAAGTTGGTGTTATATAAATAAAATTTAAGCTGGGCGTGGTGGCACACACCTTTGGTCCTAGCACTCGGGAGGCTGAGGCAGGAGGATCATTGTGAGTTCAAGACCAGCCTGGGCTACCAAATGAGTTCAAGGTTAGCCTGAACTGTACAGTGAGACCCTATCTCAAAAAAACAGGGCCAGGGATTTACCTCAGTGGCCTAAGGGCCTGCCTGGCAGGTTCGAGGTTGTGAGTTCGATCCCCAGTACCAAAAAAATTAAATAAATATATAAATAAATAAAATTTAAATGACTTTAAGGTTAATAAAAAGAGTCAGGCAACATGGCTAAGAAAGGAGGCAAGTAGGTAACAAGGGGACAACTTTCACTGTCTTCCTGTTAACATGTGTAAGAGACTATTCTTATTGCTCCTCAGAATCATTCTTAAATGAAAACAAATTAGGAAATTTCTCTCATCTTCCCCATTCAGCAACTGGATGGTGGAAATTAAAATTTTCAGGTAGAAACAAACCTTGGAGATCATCTAAGCAAATCTAAGACTACAAATAAGGAAACTGAGGCCCAGAGAGGTAAGGTGACTTACCTGAGGCCACAGCTCTAGGAAATGACAAAGGCAGGATTAGACCGTGGGTAGCTTGAGGTCCAGGCCAAGGCGCTCGCCCACAGCATGATACACAAGGCGGACGACTTGGGGTGGCAGGAAAGAGGAAGAGAAGGTGACCCCACAGCCCCTAGCAACGAAAACAACAAAAAGGACTTGAGGCACTCATAAATAATTAAGCAATTAGCTGTACCAGCTATTCCCCTCCCCTCCAGCATCCAGTCACCAAGGCAACTTGGGCAGGGTGCCTGCTGGTTGCCTAGTAACAGTGTGGTCTGTTCCCCTGACATGCTTCCTAGGCATCAAAGGATTTGAGAGCCAGGAAGAACCTTAGGCACCACTATTCCAACACCTTTATTTTGCAAATGAGGAAATGGAGGCCCAGAGAAGCTGGGTAACCTGCCCCAGGTCACACAGCTATGAAGAAACATGGCCAGGCTCCATTTCCAGTTGCTTTCCATTACAGCAGGGCTGCCTAGGGCAGTCTACAGATGGAGAAGAGGAGGATAACTCTCCACAGTTCCTAGAAGAACGAGAAAGTCAGAGCCAGTGAGCAAGCAAAAAAGAGACAGACCTTGAGCACTCATATGCAATTAGCAGGAGCTGGTAATCCCATCAGCCCAACTTTCACCATCACCATGGCAACATGGGTGAGGTGGGTGCTGGTTGCCTAGTAACAAGTGGTCCTTTCTTCCACTCACATCCAGCTCCTTGGGAGTCACAGGAACAGAGGGATGTTGAAGTTGGAAGGCAAGGCAGGGATCCTAACTCATTTCCTTCCTTTAAACAATGATGAAACTGATGTTCAGATACCCTGAATATCACCTGGCAACATTCCTTCCACTGATGATTTCTATCACAGCACTGTGGAAAGGGAAACTTCCATTCTATAAAGTCAGAACATGGGTGAAAAAAATGCCTGATGGTCCCCTCAAGAGAAAATACTTCTACCTTTTGCCTAAATATTAGTGATGCCACACACAAAATTTGGCACACAGCAGATGTACACAGGAGGTACTATTATGACTAGCAGATAAAGACTGCTAGTCATAGTAGTATATGTTCCCCCCATACCTGGCAAGCTTCTTATCTTCTCTGTGCCTCAGTTTCCACAACTTAGGAATAGGTGCTCTGATAGTCCATATCTCTCAAGTCACTGCTAGGTTAAAAGAGAAAATGTGCCCATCAAGGTTCTGGTATATAGCACACATGTGGAAATAGGTGTTCACTTACTCCACATTCAGTAGATATTTGTTGCATGTCTGCTATGCAAATACCACCAGTAAAGGTTCTTGAGATTCACTAGCGAACAATACAGAGAATTCAGACAAAAGAAATCCCTGTCTCAGGGAACTGACATTCCCACATGCGTGGGGGTGTATATGTATATATATTTTAAAATTAAGTGTTTGTTGAAGGGTGCAGGAACTTGATGGCAATATGCTGTTTATGTTACTCTGCTTCTTCTCTAAGGCTGAGATGTTTCCTGTTTACAGGGTGTGATGCTATAAATATGCAGGCCTGTCTACTATGTGGGAACTCCAATTTCCTTTCTCTTAAAAGCTCAGAACAGGGAACGCAGTGGCCACTAGAGGGCAGACTGCAAGCCCCTAGATACAGGGCAGGGGAAGGAACAGGATGGGGCACAGGCCCTGACTGAAGCTTCCAGCAAAGCCAAGTGTTACCCCTGCCCAGCCTCAGGCAATGGCTTGGAAGGGTGTTGAGACTCTTCTGGAACCCTGGGCAGAGGAGGGGTGGAAAGAAGTAGCATAGTTTAAGAGTGACCGCTTTGAGTGACACTGATCCGTGCTTTGACTAAGATTGCGCCATGAGTATGTTATGCAATGTGGGGAAGTTATTAATATGAACTCGAGATTCTTTACCTGGGGAGTGGAGAAGATTACAAGAGCTCCCTTTTGGTGTGACTTCTCTTGATTCTGAGACCCCTAAGTGTTGTGAATGAAGCGACGGAGTGAAGGCAATCACCATTGTGCGCTTGCAATGTGAAGGCTGACGTGTCTGAGGTCACTCAGCCTAGAAAATGTGGCATGGAGGATCAGTTGTCCCACCTTCACATACACCCACCTCTCAGCAGAGTCCTCTTCCTATTCTGCCCACAGGCCCTGTGCTGGTCTTCCTTGTTCCCACTGGTGCCACCCCCTCCTGGTTTCTCACCTCCTGAGCTCCAGCCAAGCATGGCATGGATGGTCACAACACCGTCTTAACTAGTCTCCCCACTTCCAAACCCACCTCTCTGATCTTTTGCCAACATCAGCCTGGGCACCTGCCCTCAGGCACTAAATCCATCACGCTGTAAGTGCTCCCATATCTTCTAATGCCACTCAGGAAAAGGCCCAAATTCTTTCCAGGGTCAGTGGGACTTGGCATCTTCTGGATCCTTCCTGGTTTTTTACCACATGGCTGAGCTCTCCCCCAGCTTTTCTGGGGTCATGTACACTCTGTGCCCCTGCTCGGCATGGTTGACCCCTTTGTCCCCTCAAGCCTCCACTCTAAGGTGGGCTGATGCCCCTCCCTGATTATTTGCTTCAGGGCACACATCCCAAGCTGCTTGGACCCGATGCCAATCACCCATGCTAGAATACAGCGGTACCTCAGTTCACAAACTTCATTCTTTCCACGATTTTGGTCACAAACCAAACTGGACAAGAAATGAATCAAATTTCTTTTTTTTTCTTTTCGGTACCAGGGATCAAACTCACGACCCTATGCTTGCCAGGCAGGCATTTATGCCACTGAGCTAAATCCTCAGCCCGAAATGAATCAAATTTCAACATTGAATCTAACCACTGAATTTGATTCAGTTTTTGTTCAATTTGTTTGCGACAGGAATTGTGGAAAGAATTAATTTCATGAACTGAGGAACCAGTCATTTATGGTCCCAGAGGGCAATACCGGGCCTATTTCCAACCTGTAGTTATATGGTTAGTACGCTACTGAGATTTCTTAAGGAAGTCAACTGCGTAGATGAGAAATATTGAGTGAGAGGACAAGTCCATGATTTTCTCTAATTTCTACTCTCCCCTCTGTCACTGTCCTTTCCATAGACAGCACACTGATTTTCCAAGTTTTTTTTTCTTTCATCTATTACTTCTTTGCTTAAAAGCCCCAAATAGATGCCTGTCTCTCACAGGTTGAGGTTTGAAATCCTCCATACCTCAACCCACCATCCCAAATGCAGTTACAACTATATTTTCAAATATACCTTTAGATACGTATGTATATACCTATAGTTACATATACTTGAAACACATAATAAACATATATTTGGAAATATACCTTTATATTCAAACAGACTTAGTCCTATTCCCTGGAACTTGAGGCTTTCCACAATAATGTGCGCCCCAAAGGACAGGACTGGGATGCCCTCTTTTCCCTACAATATCCCTGGTTCTGACTACAGTGTCTGGCTCATAGAAGAATCAACTTCACTTAGTCTGTGATGAGCTTTCTTCCCCCAGTTGGTGCACAGATTATATGCACTCACATTTCCACATTTTTGCCTAAGACATTTTTCTTTCTCATCCACATCTCATCCTTCGAGTGCTAGGGAAAGTGCCACAGCAAGATCAGTCTCCAGTGCCTCTGAAGAGGGCAGGAGACACAAAGAGACCCAGACCTATGGCTGAACAGGTCCCCAAACTACTTTCTCCAGGAGTTCTCTCTCTGGCAAAGGGAGTGCTGTTCTGAAAATCATCCTTTTCCTTGCTTAAAAAAAATGTCTCAATCAATTTGGAAATACTGGTTTTGTGGCCACTCTTAGAACTTTGAGCAAGTAATGGGCTTCTGTTATGACCACATGGTAGTCCACAGATTGTACCAGCAATTACTCCTGGAACCAGCTGCCACTGAGAGGGCTGCTGGTGTTTGCATTCCTCAGGTGCAGCTCTGCAGTCAACACACTTAGGAAGTCAGTGGCTTCCTGTCCAAGAATGGTTACTGACTCCTTGGGGCCAGCTCATCAGTCAGAGGTGCAGAGACCAGGGCTGCTGAGGAAGGCTGGCAGCCTCAACTTGGGGGTCAATAATTTTTAAAAGAAAAGGTGGGCAAAACAAACAAACAAAAAAGAAGAAGAAGAGGAGGAGGAGGGGAAGAAGAAAAGAAAAGAGAAAAGAAAAGGTGGGCAGTAGAGGGGCAATGTGATCACAGGAAAGTCCAAAAATGTGTGCTTGAGTTCATATTTAAAAGGGCAAAAGATTTACACAATCTGAAGAGAAACTACAGTATTGAAGGCCATGTTTTAACAGCCATAGAATTTAAGACAAATCAACCTATTTGTCTCCTCTAATTTAAATTGAAAAATGAATATACTAAGAACATCTTCTTTGTTATGCTACCTGGAAGATGAATCAGAAACATCGGGCAGGAACCTACATAAACCATCAAATGCCCTATAGGTGTTGATTGTTGCTTTCTTAATTTCCAGAAGGGTAACTACCCCTTCTCTGCTGTTTGGACACGGATGTTCTCCTCTGTACTGCTTAGGGAGTTAGACAAGTGTGTGTAGCATGGACAACCATCCCAGTTTGCCTAGGACTACCCTGATTTGATCACTGAAAGATCCATGTTCCAGCACCATGTCCTGAAGAACCCCAGTCCCTGGACAACTGGAAAGGTTGGTCAACCCGGAGCAAGTATGCAGAGCACCACCTGTTTTTTCTGACGTCATATTATGACATGAAATATCCTGATATGGGAGATACAAACTTACTAGGAAAATATTAGGAGGTGATGAATCATGTTATAAAATGACCACCCGGACAAGATTTCCCTAGACCAAAGTTATCCTCACCTCCTTGGAGGTAAGAGAACACCTTTGTAGGCTGCAGACAATAATAGAAAGCAATGTTCATGCAGTGCATACTCAATACCTGAATAATGAATGTTTTGAGGGTTAAAATACCTTCGTTAAAATGGATTGAAATATTTTACATGTCATTTACTTCTTGAGAGCTGAATACACTAAAATTTGAGAAGCCATTAATCATTTGATGGGCAATTAGTAAAGGAAAATAAAACAACTTTTGAAACAAAGCTACATTATTTGCTTTACAAAAAAAGTAATTGCATAAAATTTTCAGAATTAGAACTACTGTGCAAAGCGCCCCACTAGGAATCATAAAGATGTGTTCAGTGCTTGGGCTAACGAAGTCCCATCAGCAGGAATCACCTACTCCTAATCCAGAAAAGCACTGTCAGCTTCTCCTTTCTTGTTCATTTCCATTTGTTGCACATCATGCACATGATGTTAAGTTGCGGTTTATGATATTTCCTTGAAAATTTCTTAGTGTTTGTGGTAAGATACAATCTTATTTCCAGAGGCCAAAAGTATGCCCTTGTTGACATATAGGTCTGTAACAAAATTGGAGTTCCACTGGGGGGTCATGCCAAGTTGGTGACTGTACTGTTTCATGCTATAAATAGTTATTGTCAATGATAATGATATTTTGGTGATAGCAAAGAATCACTTTTATCCTTTCAAAGTCTACTAGAGCCCTTAGAATTGTATTCTAAATTACCCTAAATTTAGCTTGATTCCTTATCATTCCTCAAATGCCCAAGGGTCATGTTTTCTTACTTTAAGCAGCTAAAATATGTTATGTTAAATATTACCTTGTCAATAAAATGCAGTATCATATTTTTCATATTTGGAAAACCACAGTTCATGATGCAAGTAATTTCCTATTTCTTATTCCATGAGAAAACCATTAATAAAACCACACTCCTTACAAGAATAGAAGCTTAACTGTAAGAGAACACAAACCACTCAGACATGCAAGATATAGATTAGTAGTGAAGAAACAAGTCTACTGGTTGTAATGTCCAGATGGAAATGAGTAACTGAATCATCCTTCATCAAATCAAATAGCATCTTAATAAGTTGCTGCATCATCTCTATTGATTTAATTTAGCTGGAAGATACCAGAAAATGATTATGACTTGCAAAAGTATCATTTCCTAATCTCATTAGCATTTGGGCTGTGAACCTTCTCCTTTTTATTCTGTAGGTGAATTTACCTTTAAAATGGACTTTAGGCTACCTACTTGGAACCACTTGTGGAAATTCAGAGCTGCTCTTCTTATTATTTCTAATAAAAACTTTCCTAACCTCTTCCTTTGGTTCATGACTTCATTCATCAACATTTGCAGAAACACAAGCTCAGTACATACTATATCATCTGTAGGGCCCCCTGACATAGAAGATTAATGGGACATAAGTCCAGTAGGGAGTTATTTTTTTTCCTCTTGCAGTATATCCTTGCTAAACTGTGATTTCATTTAAGAGATATATTTGTGCTCTCTGTTTTTCACTGGATTAACTCCATACCTTTGTGTCTTTTCTGCCATTTCTCTGCTGGTAGATTTGGAGAACAACACACCTCATATAAAAATGGGAGCTTTCACCACACGCACGCTGGCTCCCATCAGGACTGTCCCATGGGTAGCCAGCACAGGCCCAGAGAAGAAGTAGCCAGTCCCAACTTTACAAGTCTGCTGGCTGCCATTGCCTTCAAGGACCTGTAGTCAGTGCAGGGCTAGGAGAACCAGCCAGTCATGCCTTGGAGAAGCCCGCCTTGCACCCCACCACCTCATGGGGAACCTGTGTTAGGGGAAACCCAGGTCCCTGACCCATCCTGCTACACTGTGGACAGGTAGCCAACATGGGAAACACCTGGGACCCCACAACTGGCTTATTGGGAGGAACCCAGAAAAATGTCAAGATGAAGGAGCAAAAGGCAATCTCTGGCCTCTAGCCCAAACAGAATAAGTCCAGGAGACATGGACATGGATGAAAGTGGAAGTTCCACACCTGAAATTTCTGGGATGAGGCAACTGAAGTAAAGAAACTACTTCCTGAGGCTGTAAAAGAAACAATATCTCAGGTAAAAGAAGAAATGACAACCACAATAAAAGGGTTGCTAAGCTATCTAAAGACACAGATGAAAACCAAAAGAGCATAGAAGAGTGAGGAAAACCTTGAATGAACAGTATAGAGAAGAATTAGAATGCATGAAACAGACTCAAAGAGATATCCAGGAGATTAAAAACTCCACTGAAAGCTGGCAAAATCACTTGAAAGAAACTGAAGATAGACTTTCAGACCTTGAAGACAGAATGACAGCTAGCAATCACGAAAGAAAAGGTCTCTTAAAAATAACAAGGAACCAGGAAATAAAAATTCAATGCCTGCAAGATGACACAAAGAAAGGTAATTTAACAGTGATAGGTATCAGCAAAAAAGCAGGAATCAACACAAATGACATAAAAAGACTATTTACAGATGTTATACCAGAAAACTTTCTAAGCATGGGAAAAAGACCTGACATTCAGAATAATGAGGCATACAGGACTCCAACCAGCCATAACCAAAATAAATCTACACCCAGACATATAATAATCAATATCCCAGAAACTCAGCACAAGAACAGAATATTAATGGCTGTTAGAGAAAAGAAACAGATCACCTATAAAGGAAAACCCATCAGAATCACGACAGACTTCTCAACATAAACCAGCAACTCAAAGAAGAGCTTGAAGTGAAGTTTTTCAAGTCCTGAAAGGAAACAACTTCCAACCCAGATTGATGTACCCTGTAAAACTATCTTTCAAAAGTAATGGAAAAATAAAATACTCCTATGACAAAGAACAACTGAAGAAATTCATGACCACCAAACCAACCCTACAAAGAGTGCTGAAGGACATTCTAGAGAGAGATAAAAAAGACCACAGCTCCAGGAACAGTGGCAGAGGGGTATCACCGAGTGGGGCAGACAGTTGAAGAGAGGGGGAATATATGGAGCCAACAGCAGGAAAAAAGCATGGCAGAGACCAACCAGTGCATGTTGGCCATAACCATTAATGTAGATGGCCTCAATTCACTTTCACTGTTTTGACTGGTTTTATTCTTTTAAAAGTAAAAAATTTTTTAAAAAAATGGTCACCTTACCAGGCAATTTAAAAGAGCAGGGGCTACTGCTCTTAAGTCTCAGGGCAGTCTGGTCTGATCCCCCTCCTGCACACAGGCAAGGGAATGTGAGCCTTTCCTGCCTCAGTTTCCTTTCCCATTTGATCCCCCACTGGCGAGGGAGTAATTTTAGCTGTTGTTGCTTTCCATGAAGTCTCCTGAGACTGACAGCTCATTAACTTGCTTAAGCATAATAAAGACAAGTCTCTTTCACTGCTAAGGCCTCACAGCTCCAACTTTCTCCTATAGCTTTTGCTTTTCCCTCCCGTTTCTTGGAGGCAGGTTTTACTAAAAACCATAAACCCACCCTACCAAAGTTTTTCACCCCAATTCTCTTTCTGCTTGTGGGGTAGCAAGGATTTGGAAAGCAGTGACAAGCCCAGTAGATAAAAGTTCCTGTGCCTTACATACAAAGCTACTTACATGGAAAGCTACTGTGCCTTACACAGACAAAGTTCCTATGCTTTGTATTGCTACTGTGGATCAGGCACTCTTCTATCCTTTCTCCATGCCCTTCCCTTAGAAATAATGCAATTGGTGGCAGCAGCTCATCCAGGGCAAAATCTGTCTCCCTGCTGTCCTCCTATTCCCTATGGGTGCTGGATTCCAGGATTGTCAAGTGGCCAGGTTTTCCATCTCTCCAGGATGGTGAATTTCTGGTCCTTGCCTCAGTTCATTGTCTAGTGTGTCTGTCCCTCAGTCCCTCATTGTTACACGAACCCACAGTGAAGCTGGCCTTCACTTTCATGGATTAGGAATCAGCTGTTTGGAGGATACTCCAAAGAAGGCACACGTCTCAAGTCACCCTAAAGGAGTCTTGTGAGTGGATGAAACACTTCTATAGGATTTGACAGATTCTGCTAGCCTGCGGCTTAGCTATCTGTAACATGACATTCCCCCAACTTGGTACTGGACCCAGAGACACAACTTAGCTCTCCAAGAGTAAATTCTATATTTTCCTTCTCATTCCAGAGATAAACCTCCCGCTCCCTTTTGCGCATGCACCGAGCCCTCTCCAATCCCAAGACTCTACAACTCCCCAAGCCTCCACTCCCAGCCCCCAGTAAATCTTTCTGCCTCCTGCTTTACACAGGCAGGTGCTCCTTCAAATCAGCTGTTAATATGTCATTTTGCCCACCTCCCAAACTCCTCCCCCAGCCGAAGTTGATAAAGGTAACCACCCCTTTGTTTTGTTTTGCGGCACCAGGGATCAAACTCACAACCTCACACCTGCCAGACAGGCGCTTAAGCCACTGAGCCAAACTCCCGGCCCTAGTTTTTTGAGGCAGGGACGCACTACATAGCTCAGGTCGGCCTTGTGCTCGCGTTGTAGCCCAAGCTGGCCTCGAACTCACAACGCTCTGCCTACCTCAGCCTCCCAAGTGCTGGGATTAAAGGCTCACCCCTTTGTTCTTGTTGAGAGCTTCTACAACCCCCGACCCCCAAAGCTCTCCCATCCCCTCTGCATTAAAGGCCTCCTCCTTATCTCTCTCTTGCTCTCAATTTCTCTGCACAGCTTCAGATTAAGTGACCTCAAAATAATCAAACAGGATTCACTTAGTATTTTCCATTCCCTCTTACTTACCCCTGGGCTATGGTCTTAAAACTAGATTTAATCCTCAAAATTTCAAATGAAGCCAGGCGTGGTGGTGCACACCTATAATCCCAGCACTCAGAAGGCTGACGCAGGAGCACTGTTGTGAGTTCAAGACCAGCCTGGGCTACAAAGTGAGTTCAAGGCCAGCCTGACCTGCATAGTCAGACCCTGTCTCAAAAAATAGGGCTGGGGATTTAGCTCAGTGGCTTAAGCGCCTCTCTGGCAGGCGCGAGGTTATGAGTTGTGAGTTTGCTCCCCGGTACCAAAAAAAGAAAAAAAAAAATCAAAGAATGAATGAGAAGGTTTTAGTTCCAATGTGTCTCTCTTTGTGCCCACAGGACAGGGCTAGGAACTAGGGAACATCTCTACTTCCTTCCCTCTTTTCCCGATCTCTCAGGAATGTGGCCTGGGTAGCACTCACTAATTGGTCTTTTCAGGTGGGGCCATCATAGCACAGATAATTTCATTGATAGAACAGAAAGCATTCTTAGGGACCTTTATGCGTTTGATAACAGCTTTAAACAAAACAGGTATTAAGGGAGCTGACAGCCAAAGCCTCTAGACTCTACAATAGAGAACTGCTTATCACTTGCCATGATCTCTTCAGAAGATGTATCAAGATGGCAACCAAATTCTATACTCAGAGATATGCTGACTGAGGGCTGCACAAGGAAAAGTCCACAGCTAATAGGAGCCAAAGGGTCATAGTGATATTAGGGAATGAAACTCCTGACCTAGTATATGTCCGGTACAAGTTCGTGTTCTCTAAAATCAAAGAATGAATTTTAGGGACGACAGAGGGTAAGGGCAGAAACATTTATTTATTTATTTATTGTGGCACAAGGGATCGAACTCACTAGTATTTTTGAGACAGGGTTGCACTATGTAACTCAGACCAGCCTTGCAATCATGTTGTAGCCCAAGCCGGCCTGGAACTCACAACGCTCCTCCTACCTCAGCCTCCTGAGTGCTGGGATTAAAGGCGTGTTCTACCACGCCCAGCAATAAGAGCAGAAATATTTATTGAGAGAAAGAAAGCTTCTGTCTGAATTGGTTTTGCCTTCTGTCTTGAGATCTGGCCCACAGCAAGAGGTGTGTATCTCTTCCAAGGTCACAAGGTATCTGGTCCTCTGTGCCGGCTCTTTTGAGGGCCTAGCCCTATCACTGTCAGCTCACATCCAGTAATGTTTCAGGTGAGTTTTATTATTCTGAAATTCTACACAACTGATTTTTCACAGAGAGAATGTCCAAAAATGCCAGAAGTTTACAAGAAGAAAAATAAAAGGAAAATAATGTAGATATGAGCTCAGGAAGTCTCTGATGAAGCATCTTTAACCAGTCATTAACACAGATTAAACAGACAAATAAAAAACATACATACAGAACACATAAAGCAATTACTTTTAAATCAGAGTGTACTTTTAGATGTTTTGGCCAACTTGAACTACAATGACCCTTTTACAGTTTTAGGTTTGTAATAATAAATAGACTAGCTGGTTAGAACTTTTCCTATGGGTTGTCAGTTAGCACTTTTTTAGATGAATAATAACAGATTTCTTGTAATAAATTAATAGCAGTAAGAGTAAGAAGGAGAAAGAAAAGCTCTTTTATGCCTGGGAAAGCAAGGACTTTTTAAGAGGTCTAAGCCAATGGTTTACCTTAATCTTGTGGAATAGCTGCTACCACAGTTCAGGCTGTTTGGGGCTGTCTATTAGAGTTACAGTACTATGCAAAACTGCCTTTGATAGCCTCAGTTGTTTGTTGTTGTTACTGTTGTTGTTGTTTTCATTTTATGCAAATGTTCTCTTTGTTGTGTTTCTTTGGCAACCATTTTATTTCTTGGGGGTGCTCAGGCCAGGGAGCCTCCTAAGTATGTATTCCGAGAGGTGGGGGATGAAGGCCTAACAAAGCCCCAGTCTGCCCTGCTGCAGATGTCTACCTACCAGGGTTTCTTCCTTGTTTTGAAAAGAAATCAGTGGAGAGATGGCATCCCCACCTATCCCTGCTTGTTCTGTATCCCTAAGGTTCCTTTCATCCTTTCAATTTGACCCCACCCAGTGCCGGTGGCAGCATGCTGAAGGTGATCAAGGAAGTGGCTACAAAAAAAGAGATTATCTGCTCTTAATGGCACCTGGGCCCCCTCCTCCTGATCCTAGTGTTACAAGCAGCTGAGCTAGTTAGAAATATTACAGGCAGTCAGACAGGCCTAGCCCCTCGAGGAAGCCAGCACGGAGGACCAAAAGTCTTGTGACCTTGGAGGAAACACACACCTCTTGCTGTGGGCCAGATCTCAAGACAGAAGGCAAAACAAATGCAACCACACCCTAAGTATAAGCATTAGGGATTGGGGATGGATCATCCTGAGAAGCCAGGAATTACCATCCCAACCCCCTCCAAAAAGAGTCACTGATCCATAAGAATGCTTGCTTTCTACGTGACTCGCTTCCCCATTTGTCCTTGATTTGGTCAATTTTACCTAAACAGGTAATCTTATTGGTTGACCACAGTTCTGTCCCACCCCTGTCTTTCTGCCTTGTAAGTTCCCAGTTTTCCCCATCAGGGTTTTGCTCTATAAAAGTCACTAGAAAAGACAAGAGCCTTTGGCAACCCACTCGGGACCCCTTCTGTCTCTCTCTCTCAGACAGAAGTTTTCTTTCTCTCAATAAATCTTTCTCTTCTTAACCTCCATTGTTCCTAAAATTCATTCTTCGATTTTAGAGAACATGAACTTGTACTGGACGTATAGTAGGTCGGGAGTTTCGTACCCCTATATCATTTGGAGGTCTTCCACCGAGATTGTTCCCCTGTATCAGCAGGATCAAGGCTTACGTAAGACTTGTAAATAAAAGCCTTGAAGTTTGATAACATAAAGATTACGTATGATCGAGGTTAAGATGTATGTTTCTGTGTGTTAACTTTCAGGTATGATCCTCCAAAAGTTCTACTTGAATTGGTTTATAGGTAAATAAATACTAAGATATTAGCTCAAATGCTTGTGGCTCACATAGCTTAACACTAGGCTAACAAATCAATTGGTAAAAGATATTTCAAAGTTGGTGACATTTCCCTCTAGATTGTTAATCAAGATAATATAAAAAATTTGCTTTTATAAATGCAATACCTATTGTTGTCTATGTACAATAACTGAAGGTTTTTTTGATTGAAGATAATGCATATAATTCGAAAAAATGTTAACTGCTATGATGTTGTTCTCATGAGACATCAATAGTAATTCTTAAGATAAGTAAGTGGGCACTCTTAGGGTTGGGGAACTGCTGGACAAAACTCCCCTCTGGCTGAAAAAGCAGCTGCCTAAACCAATTTGTTTTTCTTCACTGATGGATGGATGATTTATTTTTTTCCCCAGAGTATTATGGTAGCATGACCCAACAAATGTTATTAAATATATCATCATAATATACTTGAATTGGCTATAATTAAGAGGTTAAGCTTTTTATGCCTAAAATAATAAGGTTTTCTTACGCTATTAGAATATTCTTGGTTAAACTTACAAATCTAGCTTAAAAAGCAAAGGTTCTGTATTTTACTATGATAGTTTCTTCTGTTTTCCATTGTTAGGCTTTTGGTTACTAAAAATTGACCTTTAAGAGTTAAAGATTATTTAAGTGTCGGCTTGTAAAATGTTTTATTTATGTATTTATTTACTTATTTTTTTGCGGCACCGGGGATTGAACTCACAACCTCGCGCCTATCAGACAGGTGCTTAAGTCACTGAGCCAAACTCCCAGCCCTGGTTTTTTGAGGCAGGATCATACTAGTAGCTTAGGCCGGCCTTGCGCTCCCTTGCGTTGTAGCCCAAGCCAGCCTGGAACTCACAACGCTCCTCCTACCTCAGCCTCCAGAGTGCTGGGATTAAAGGCGTGCGCCACCACGCCCGACTTGTAAAATGTTTTAAATAATCAGTTTACAGTTTGTTAAATGAACAACTATCATATTAGTTTATGATACAACCTATATATCTAGAGTGTTCCTTTTTATATGATATACATCTAAACCTTAGAGATATGAAATGATCAAAATTTGGTGTCTCTTTAAATTTGGGCCTACCACATAGTGCAACCCTGCCTATGGAAGGTCCTGAGTTTGATTTCCGGTACCAAAAAAAAAAAAAAGTTATAAAACTTGACCTATATCTACTGGCATTGATTAAACAAATATTTATTTTATTTATTTATTTATTTATTTATTTATTTATTTTGTCACTTTGAGACAGGGTCTCACTATGCAGTTCAGGAGGGCCTTGGACTTTGTAACCCAGGCTGGTCTCAAACTTGCAAACAATTCTCCTGCCTCAACCTCCCAAGTGCTGGGATTACAGGAGTGTGCCACCAAGGCCCGCTAATATTTTGTTATTATATAAATAAGATACACTTATATAGAGTAGTACCTTGGTTCACAAACTTAATTCATCCCATGATTCTGGAAAAGATGGCCACACTCATGTTCAAGTGGGAAAGGGGAAAAATGGCCATGGTCATGTTCATCACCCGATACAGAGTTCTCAAACAAACAAATCAAATGCTTCTGTTTGTGAACAAATTTGTTCACAAACAAAAGCATTTGTGAACTGAGGTACCACTGTATTGAGTAACAAGTCTATTTGTGGTCCTCAACACTGTTTCCTAAATTTATATGAACTCTAAAGATGTTAATTTTTGTCAGTATAGCTACAACCTGTAAAATCTGTTAAAGGAGTCAAAATTTTGCTTCAAAAGTCATGTAAATGTATACAAAGATTTTTTTTTTTTTTTTTTTTTTGTGGCACTGGGGGTTGAACTCACAACCTCATACTTGCCAGACAGGCACTTAAGCCATTGAGCCAAACTCCCAGCCCTAGTTTTTTTGAGGGAGGGTTGCATTATGTAGCTCAGGCCAGCCTTGTGCTCGCGTTGTAGCCCAAGCCGGCCTCGAAATCACAACGTTCCTCCTACCTCAGGCTCCCAAGTGCTGGGATTAAAGGTGTGCGCCACCACACCTGGCTACAAAGATTTTTTTATAGCTGTGATGTGAATTATTGTAACCTCGTGATGTATTAAATTTACTTATGTTTCCCAAGTGTGCAGGTCTTCCAAGATGTAAAACTGAAAAAAAAACAAAATAAAACCAAAACAAATGAACAAAAAAAAATTTAATACTTGTGACTCCCAGGCTAAAGTGCATTATTGTGGTAACCTTTTTTTCAGGCTCAAGCATCTGACTCTCCCTTATATTACAGCTACTTGTGATGAAATGTGCATGCCAATTCAATATAAAACCAGCCAGATGAAATAGATAAGGTTTCAGGTTTGTGCTTGGGTGACTGTTTTGTAATTGTGTTATATCAGAGGTACCTAAACACTGTGCAGTCCAGACAATGTCACTACAATGATTAGAGATTAGGCATTAATAATCTGTAAAATCTACTTAAACTGTACTTTATTAAAAGATACATTTAAATAAGGGTTTATTTATGTCATTTAATACACTGTAATTGAGTAGAAGTAACTGATTAAAAAGTTATTTTATACTAAAATAGGAATTTAAATGTATTTTTATAATAATGTTACAATAAAATATTATAATAATGTAATATTATTATATCTTCATGATTCTTATGCTAAACACTAATCCTCCTTGGTCTCAAATTTTCCTTGTAAAGCTTTATAATTATCATCTGTTAACACTCTACAAGAATTGACCTTCTAAAGCAACCTTAATAGGTAAAGAAATAACAGTTCTCTGGTCTTAATTTATATTTCAAAGTCCCTGATATTCAGATAAGATTATGATTGTTAAATATACTGCTCTCATTGCAACGCTGGTGTAACTGATCTCCTGGATGTTCAACAACTGAGGCTTAGAGACTAATGCTAAAAAAGATATCTGGACTAAAAGAATAGTCAATATGTTGGTCCTGGCCCTCCAAGGTCACCAAGGACCCAGGGCATAAGAGGACAGCTCTAAAAAGATCCTACAACTCTGGTGAGTCACCCAACATCCTGACCAAGAAGACTGTTGGACCCCAGAGGATGGAGTCAACCAATTGTGCAAAAAAGGAGGTTCACCAAAAGTGGAAACATCTCCCATGCTTCCAAGGGAAGCCATGTGGTCAAGCAAGACTGTGACTCATCTTAGCAGATGGCACTGATACAGGAGCTAAGAGGCTCCACCCATGGTACCAAAGTAACCCTGAAGAGCCTTAACTGACTTTGATATACATGGCAAGGGGTTAATTTTGATTAACACAGCCTCACTTTAACTTAGTCTTAAACACCCAGCAGAAAAGTATAGCTAAAAAGAGTAATAGTAATATAGTTTAGATATAAAAAGAGGGCTCCAATCACAACACTGACCCCTGATAGTAGTCTCCTGCTACACCTGTAGTTTCTTACTACCATGGTTCAATGAGTCTAAAAAGCCACTACGGCAGCTATAGAAGCTTAGGAAAAGAAGTCTTCACTTTCTTCAGCTCAAATAATTCTGCAAAACAACAGAACCTTAATCTTTTTATGACCCAAACTAGAAGGGCTTGCACACTAATAAGTGAAACTTTTAATCTGTGTATAAATAATTAACTTCAGGCAAATGCAGACCTTAAAAACAATACAAAGAAAAAAGTTAGGCTTTTAGATAACTCCCATGAGTAGGCAGGTCTAAGATTCAGTGGGTTACAATCTCTACTGTAGTCCCTTAAAGATAATGTCTGGATTTAGCTCCTTCCCTTACTTACCCCAATCTGCCTCTCATTCTGGTTCTTATGTTTGGGTCATGCATTAAAATTTGTTTCTTCCCACCTAGAGTGGGTCAAACTTCAAATGTCCATGCCTACAAAACCCATGATGAATGTGCTGGACCCCTTTCACCAGAGTACACTAGACTGACTCTCTGAAGAGAGTCCTTAACTGCTAAACTCCAACATGACTTCTATCCATGGCCTCCTAGGTTAGCTTTCTGGAGAAAATCACAGACTGTTGTCTCCCCTATATCAACCTGTCGCATCTTGAAGCAACCAGATTTTGTCTTCACCCTTTTTCCCATAATGACAGTTAGGGATACTTATTTGGGGGAGGGGTGGATGTAGAAAATAGTTTATCAAGGTAGTTTATGAGGAAGGTAGGCAGCTAGCTAAAGGCCTGTGATAGAGTTGGGTGACCACCCACACTGATAAAAGCTTAAATTAGAATAAACAGTGAACTAGTACTTTGGAAAAAGAATTAACTTCTTCAGGGAGCATGGAATGTAGCCCACTCCCTACTAAAAGGGGGTGTAGTCACTCCCTATTAAGCTTTGAGTTCTGAGGCCCAAAATGGAGAATAAGCAATTTTTTTCCTCTAAAAATGTCAAATTCCTTTAAACCCCACATGTTGAAGAACTGGGCTAGAGAGCCTGAGTTCCCATTGGTGAGTTTAAATTCACAGAGCCACCTGGGATAGGTGGCCACTAAACAACTGAGCAATTATTGTCCTTACTTATCGGTAAGTAGCTCTGAATTGAGGGGCCATGCAGCTAAACCCTTGGAGCCCCTCCTGATAACCCAGGAGGTGTTCTTATTTCCAATATCTCCCCCCACATGCACAATGGGTTTTAGATTTGTAGCCTGCAACAGCAGTCCATGTTAAAATAAAAAAAAAAAAGGCTCCAAAATATAATTAAATTACTAGAATTAAGAAACTGGAACCCTGGTGTTTGGTCAGATCTTTTACCAAAAAAGAATCTAAACCCTTTTTTTACCAGCCAAGCTGGTAAATACAAGTTGTCATGGTAACAGAATGTATCAATTTATAGGAGGAATGACATTCTTCATCTAACTAGGTGTTTATCTCTTTTAAACGGGGAGATGTTGTAGCTGAAATTCATTATATTTCTTTCAAATCTGCATTAGAAACAATCATTTCCTTTATTTTATATAGGAATACACAGACACAGAGGCTCTCAAAACAGAGAAAAAAATTACTTGTAGAAGAATTGGTGCATAAATAAAAAGGCATAAAATGAAAATGAATCCTATAATATAAATCTATTGACACATAGTGAAAGGATAGGAGAGTGGAAATCACATAATATAATATCTCCTTCACCTGCAGCAGGGATATTTTCTACAGTAGTATTAGTAACTATTTTTGACAGAAATGATCGAGGCTGGAACAGCTTCCTGGGAGTTGAGGTGACTTGGTAACAGGGGTGATGTCACCACCACGGATAACAGCACAGGCCCTTGTTAGCCCACAGACTTCCTAATGGAAATGCAGAAAAAAGGCAATGCCAAGCTCAACAAGCAAGCACTCCCCTACTATCCTGAGTAAAGCCATTGCTGAGAAACACAAGGACGAGCTAATTTTCTAGGGAGTATATTAAGTCACAGCTCTACACAAGAGGAGGTCTACAGTTCATTTTGGATTAAAGTAACCTATGGGAACATCTTTTCTTATCTTTTCTTTTCAGGTGAAGATCATTTCTCCACTTCCCAAAAATGAGAGACAGAGACAGACAGACAGACAGACACAGAGATAGAGACACAGAGATACAGAGACCCAGAAACAGAATATTTTATAACCTAGAATGTTGAGGTCTCAATGAAGCCCTTGTCCAGGCACTTAATATTATTATTGTTCAACTTCAAACAAAAATACAAACAGTTCCAAGACAAATAAAGAATTCTTTAAACTGAACAGTAAGAACATAACCTAATTAAAAAATGGGGGCAACATTAGAACAGAGTTCTCATTGAAGATACACAGATGACAAAAGGCATATGAAAAGATGTTTAGCATCACAGGTTATTGGGGAATTGCAAATTAAAGCAACAATGGGATATCACTACATACTCTTAGAATGATAAAACCCATCGCTCAATGCAGAGGAGGATGTGGACAGACAGGTACTCTCATGAACTGCTGTTGGGAATGTGCAGAGATAGGCACTTAGGAAGAGTTTGGCAGTTTCCTACCAGATGAAAAATATACTTTTACCACTCAATTCAGCAACTGCTCTCCTTGGCACTTACCCAAAGGATTTGAAAACATGTTAGCCACACAAAAACTCTCACACAGACGTTTATGGCTGCTAAATTCATAAATGTTTTAATTTGGAAGAGACCAAGGTATCCTTTAGCAGGTGAGTAGGTAAATAAACTATGGTACATCCAAACAATGGATATTATTCACTGCTAAAAAGTAATGAGCCATTAAACCATGAAAAGACATGGATGAAACTTAAATGCATATTACTAAGTTAAAGACACCAATCTGAAAAGGCTACGTATTGGATGAGTCCAACCAACTATATGACATTCTGGAAAAGACAAAACTGTGGACACAAAGGTTCAGTGGTTGTGAGCAGCTGGAAGGCAGAAGAATGGATGAATAGGCAGAGCACAAAGGATTATTTAGGGCAGTGAAAGTATTCTTTATGATACTACAATAGTGGACACATTTCATTACATACTTGTCAGAGCCGAAAAAAAATATATAAAACTAAGAGTAAACATAAATGCAAAGTATGGCCTTTGTGTGATAATGATGTATTACTGCAGGCTCATCAATTATAATAAATGTTCCATTCTGGTGCTAGATGTTGGTAGTGAAGGCAGGATGGTTCTATATGAGAAACTACCATACCTTTTGCTCAATTTTGCTGTGAACCTGAAACTACTTTAAAAAATAAAGTCCATTAAAGAAAAAAAATCCACAAAAGTAATGGCTATCATGTCCTGGGTGCTTAATTATGTCCCACACTATATATCTCATCTAATCCATGTCAGTGTTTTGAGACAGCTATGACTAGCATACCCATTTTACACACTGAAAGTTTAAAATGGTTACATACCATTCTTAACACAGAGCAAGAGGCATGGATTGTAAACCCAAGTCAGCCTGGTTCCAACGCTGCTCCTAGCAATTATTAACCCCTCTGGAAGACACATTTCACCTCCTGCCCCACCAGAAGGCCTCTGTATCACCTAAAAAATAAAATGGGCCATTGACTTAGGAAAGTATTCAAACGATGCCCCTAGATGTTCAAAACAGAGCAATGCAAGGGACAGAGCTTGCATATTTAGCGCATAAAACATGGACAACCACTAACTGAACAATATAGGACCTAGCAAATACCAGAGTTCAGCCACAAATTAACAGCAGCCTAATATTTATCATAAACTTGGTTGGAACATCTGTTTTTAAGGGGGACTGTTTAAATGCCATAAACCCAAAGATTCAAGGGTCTCAATGAACTGAAGCATAAAAAACAACCAACCAACCAACCAACCAACAACAACAACAAAACACACCAAGGTAGAACATAAGCAAATCGCCCTGAAAAACACAGCATATACAAAAGAATAAAAGTGAGAATTGGAGAAGATTTTTCATAAATAATAATACATATAAAAAATAGTGGGACAATCTCTTTAAGGCCCAAAAGGGAAAAGACGGTAGACCTAGAATTCTATACCTTTTATGTATTTTTCAAAAACAATGGAGAAAAGCTCTACAGATGGAATAAACATGCTTTCCTGATTCCTCCCATTATGTACACTGAGAAATCATGAACATTATACATAAAACAAACATAAGATCACTTTGAAAATATGCAAAAAAGAGACACACTGCAAGGAACCTTGGTATGCAAGGGATAGCAAAGTAGTAAGTTCCCCAGGTTTTCTTTTTGCCTCTTATCTCTCAGGCAGATACTAGCAACTGCAAAATAAATTTCCACTGAAAAAGCACAAGAAAAGTCTGCTTTCTCTAGGTAAAGAATCTGTATTGGGTGATATCTAGGTACCCCCAAGTCCTCACATACTTTTGATGGGGCTAAGTCTGGCCCTTGCTTGTGTTCAGTTTGTTGTAGCGCCGGGATTGGCAATGTGAGTGTTGTACCCGCCCAGGGGTAGAGCTGACATACAGTGTAAGGGAAGGTGGGTCTTTCGTTTCTCTCTCTCTCTCTCTCTCTCTCTCTCTCTCTCTCTCTCTCACCAGTGTGCCTTGCAGCTTGCAGCCACCATGAACGGCAGCCCCGCCACCCCATGCTGACTTGGAGCCAACTAAGTGTGAACTGAAACTCCCAAGAAACTGTAAGAATAAACCTTTCCTTCCCCAATTTTGGGCATCAGGTATTTTGTCTCAGCAACGAGTGAAAAGTAACCAAGACAGAATCAAAAAGAAGAAGGCTCACAAAATGAAAAACATTTACATACAACTATACCAGCTAAACACAGCACAAAAAAACTGATCCCACCCCTGCCCAAGACAACGAAGCCAAGAAGGAAGCTCAGACATCTACCTTTAAGTAAATCATAAAAATCATAATGCAACAAAACACTATAAAAAAAGGGCTCACCTTAAATACAACAACATGGGGTAGGCTGAAAGGAAAAGGATAGAAAAAAGAGCTCAAAAAGTGAAAGTGGCTACACTAACATCAGACTTCAGAACAAAGTTCACTAGAGATAAAGAATTCACCTCCCAGGAAGACATCAAGATCCTACATATGTGTGTATCAAGCAACAGAACCTTGAAATACATAAAATAAAACACAATTGACCTAAAAGAAAATAGCCAATCTACAGTTACAGCTTATAACTTCAACAATCCACTCCCAGAAACGGCTAAAACATCAGCCAAGGTGTAGAAGAAATAAAACAACAAAATCACCCAACAGGATCTAACTGCCATGCACAGAACCTTTTCTTTAATTAAAATTTTTTTATTTTTAAATGAATAAAACCAAACAAAATAAAACAATAAAGCCAATCAAAACAAAACAGTGAAAGTGATACAAAACTTCAAAACAAGATAATAGGAAATCAACAATGGCTGCCATAACCCCTCTTGCTATCTTCAAAATAGCTGTCCATACCATCAGACTTATTAAAATAAAACCAAACAAAACAGAAGAAAACCCAATCAAAACAAAACAGTGAAAGTGATACAGGACTTCAAAACAAGATAACAGGAAATCATCAATGACTACCATAATACATCTTGTTATCTTCAAAATAGCTGCCCATGCCATCAGACATAATAAAACCAAACCAAACCAAACAATGAAAATGATACAGGACTTTGAAACAAGATAATAGAGAATTACCAAAGGCTACCACCTCTCCTTTTTGGACATTTCCTCCCCTTTCACTTTCACAGTATCTATTTTACATTTTAGATCCCACTAACTCCTTCAATTTTTTATACTAGGAAGAAAACATGATGTTCACCTATGTGAGTCCAAACCATTTCACCCAAGAGCATGACCACAAGTTGCATCCATTTACCTACAAGAGCCTTGTGATTATCTTATCTTTCTTTATAGCTGTGTATAAAAATGCTGTATCTTTCTTATATATTCTGCAGTTCATTGGCAAGATACCCCTGCTTTTTTCTGGTTTTCTGTCACATGAAGCACTGTTTTCTCTCCCTTGACTTTCAGTCTATGAATTTCCTTTTGAATTAATGTGTTTCTTGTATATCAGATATTGATGGATCCTGTCTACTGATCCACTCTGCCTGTGTTTCTTTTTATTGGTGAAATGAGGCCATCTACATTAATGGTTATGGCCAACAATGCACTGGTTGGTCTCTGCCATGCTTTTTTCCTGCTGTTGGCTCCATATTTTTCCCCTCTATTCAACTGTCTGCCCTGCTCAGTGATCGCACTCTACTGCTGTTTCTGGAACTGTGGTCATTTTTATCTGTCTCTATAATGTCCTTCAGCACTCTTTGTAGGGTTGGTTTGGTGGTCACGAATCCCTTCAGTCGTTCTTTGTCATGGGAGTATTTTCTTTCTCCATTAATTCTGAAAGATAGTTTTGCAGGGTACATCAATCTGGGTTGGAAGTTGTTTCCTTTTAGGACTTGAAATACTTCACTCCAAGCTCTTCTTTGAGTTGCTGGTTTGTGCTGAGAAGTCTGTCGTGATTCTGATGGGTTTTCCTTTATAGGTGATCTGTTTCTTTTCTCTAACAGCCATTAATATTCTGTTCTTGTGCTGAGTTTCTGGGATATTGATTATTATATGTCTGGGTGTAGATTTATTTTGGTTATGGCTGGTTGGAATCCTGTATGCCTCATTATTCTGAATGTCAGGTCCTTTTCCCATGCTTAGAAAGTTTTCTGGTATAACATCTGTAAATAGTCTTTTTATGCCATTTGTGTTGATTCCTGCTTTTTTGCTGATACCTATCACTGTTAAATTATCTTTCTTTGTGTCATCTTGCAGACATTGAATTTTTATTTCCTGGTTCCTTGTTATTTTTAAGAGACCTTTTCTTTTGTGATTGCTAGCTGTCATTCTGTCTTCAAGGTCTGAAAGTCTATCTTCAGGTTCTTTCAAGTGATTTTGCCAGCTTTCAGTGGAGTTTTTAATCTCCTGGATATCTCTTTGAGTCTATTTCATGCATTCCAATTCTTCTTTGTACTGTGCATTCAAGGTTTTCCTTATTCTCCTATGCTCTTTTTATTTTCATCTGTGTCTTCTTTAGATATGCTCAACAACCCTTTTATTATGGTTGTCATTTCTTCTTTTACCTGAGATACTATTTCTGATCTGGTTTCTTTTACAGCCTCGTGAAGTAGTTTCTTTGCTTCAGTTGCCATCACCTGAGAAATTTCAGGTGTGAGACTTCCACTTTCTTCCATGTCCATGTCTCCTGGACTCATTCTGTTTGGGCTAGAGGCCAGAGATTGCCTTTTGCTCCTTCATCTTGACATTTTCCTGGGTTCCTCCTGACTAGCCGGTTATGGGATCCCAAGCTTCTTCCCATGTTGGCTACCTGTCCACAGTGTAGGGGAACTGGTCAGGCCCCCCTGATTTCTCCTAATCCAGATTCTCCACAAGGTGGCTGGGCGTGGGGCAGGCTGCTCCAGACACTGGTATCTTTTCCAGGTTCTCCCAGCCAGCACTGACTGTCCATGTGAGAGTCCCATTGGTGCCCACCATATGGTGCCTGGGCTGGCTTCTTTTCCTCACACTTCTGCTTTCAGATGAGGTCCTGTTAGATTGCTAAGGTGTTCAGGCTGGGGTCAAGTTTTTGACCCTTCTGTTTCAGCCTTTCTGAGTGCTGAGATTATAGCTGTGTGACACTATGCTCAGTTAGAAAAGTGGTATTTCTTAAACTATCACTTATAATCATATAAAAATATGAAATACATATAAGTAAATCTGACAAATAATGTGCTATATACCAGTAAGTACAAAACTGCTTAGTGAAATTAAAGGGGGCCTAAATAAACAGAGACATATAAATTGTTTCTATGTAAGATGACACAGTATTGTGAGAATCTCACTTCTCCTCAAAGCAATCTTTACATAATTCCAATTAAAATCCTAGCAGGCTTTTCTGTAGAATTTGATAACCTGATTCTAAAATACATACTTAAATGCTAAAGACAAGAATAGTGAATCAAATGGAAAACAAAAAAAAAAAAAAATAGAAAATGACTCTTTCTGATTTTAAGGTTCAATATAAAATTGCAATAATTAATAAATATATAGTGTGGCATCAAGACAGACAAATAAATTGAACAGAACAGAAAGTCCAGATATACATCCATGCATACACAGTCAACTAGTTTTTGATAAAGGTGCAAAGGCAATTGAACAAATGGTGTTTTTCAGCAAAAGGTGCTAGAACAATTGGATATCCATGTTTAAAAAAACCCACAAGAGTTAATCTACACCTCACACCATTTATAAAAATTAACTAAATATGGAACATAAAGCTATGTGTGAAATCTAAAGTAATAAAATTGTTAGGAGAAAATATTCGTGACTCTTGGTTATGCAAGAATTCACCAAAAGCATGATCATATCCAAATGGATAAACTGGTTTTAACAAAAATCAAACTCTTTTGCTCTCCAAAAGATACTATTAGAGAAACAAAAAGTCATGTACCAGAAAAAAAAAAGTGCTAATAATATATCTGAAAAAAAAAACCTCTTGCTTTTATAACATATATAGAATTCTCAAAGATCAATCTGAAAATAAATGACTCACTGAAAAAGTAAGGACCAAACATTTAAACAGGTTCATCAGAAAAGAAGATAGATGGATGGTAGATAAGTGCCTGAAAGACTTGTTCAACATCATTTCTCCTTATTTCCATCCTAGTGGAATATCTAGTCCTACCTAATGCATTAATCAAGTATGAAGGTAAAATAAGACATTTTCAGATACTTAAAACCTCAACATGCCTACCTCCAAATGACCTTTCTCAGGAAGCTACTGATATACACACAGCACATGAAAATGAAACAAAAGAATGAACCAAGAAAGGGAAGGATGTGGGTCATAGGGGATGGGAGCTCTGATGGAGAAAGAAAAGACAAGAGCATGCTTTGGAAGGAGGTGCCAAGGCAGCATCTGTGCAGACAGCTGACCGACCAGGGTAAAGTCAAGGAATGGAAAAAGTGAGCTTTCAAAGAAATTCTGTGGTTTAACCAAAATGCTTCTCACCCTGAGATCAGACCTCTACAAGATAACATGGAAGTCTATGGAGAAACAAACCAACAGAAGTATTCTGCAACTTGTTACACTATAAAATCTAAGACTGTATTTTGCCCCTGATTTTTGCAGATGCTCTCCTCGAAGATCTTACTAATTTTGGTTAAGGAAAGAGTCTCTGTCTCATCCAAATCAAACTTTAATACAAAGCTGCATGGTGGGGGGGGTGGGGAGCAGCAAGAATTGATATATGTGTAGAAATGGCATCAACATAGAGGGTAAACATTTAACAGGCTAAACTTTCATTTTTTGTCACAAAAAAGTTGTTTCATAATAGGTCTATAAGTCCATTTTCCTTTACTTTAACAAAATACCTGAGTCTGGTCTACATATTAAAAAAGAGGTCCATTCAGCTCACAGTTTTGGAGGCTCAAGATCCAAATGGCATGGCCTGAGCTTTGGAGAGGAGCCCCTGACCAAGATATTTTGGTAGATGGCAAGGCAGAGGGAAAGACTGCATGGTGATACAAGAGGCCAGAGACTAGAGGGACCAGTGAACTCACGAGTGGTGTACCACCGAGCTACACTTGCAGCCCTTTTTCATTTTTAATTTTGAAACATGCTCTCAACTATGTTGCCCAAGATGAGCTTCAAATTTGAAGTCCTCCTGCCTCAGGCTCTTGAGTAGCTAGGACTATAGGCATATCCTACGATGCCTGGATGCTTCCTCTTTTATAACATCCCCCTCAGAAACTGTAATCAGGGTCCCATGAGAACTATATCCATTTCTTTCATGGGCAGTGTCCATGATGATCTAGTTCTTTTCACTAAATCCCATCTCTTACGGGTTCAGGCCCCACATCTCAGAGGTTCCAAACCACTTCCCAATGCCACCATGCTAAATACCAAGTTTCCACCATGTGAAAGCCTGCGGCACACAAAGCACATCCAAACCATACCGATGAACTATAAAACTTGAGGCACAGTAGGTGCATCCTTAAAGATATACCCTGTGAGCCTCTCCACCATAGCTCAGACACTTCAACAGGATAAAGTTCAAAAACCTGTGGCCTGGAAAGCATTCTCTACAACTCTCTAGAATGAAACGTAATAATACTCAAGGTACTATTTGATTTTCTTTTTCTATGTGTGCTATTGGAGGCTGAACCCAAGGCTTTCACACTTAACTACATTCCCAGCTTTTTTTTTTTTAAAAGCAAATTTAATTTTGACACAGGGTTGCACTAAGCCACAAAGTTGCCCACGCTGGACTTGAACTTGCAATCTTTTGGCCTCAGTCTCCCTGAGCACTGATATTATAGGCCTTTGTTGCCTGGCTACTATTTGATTTTTGAGTGAACATGAGTAGAGATATAGCACTAGTAACCCTGATAATATGATGGCCATACCCTTGTTCCATGCACCTACAGAGACAGTTAAGGATCAGAGCTGACTCTATAATCTTCTGCAGGTCACACAATACCCTGTCTGGCCATTACACTGAACATTTCAAAGGCAAAATCCAGCATCACAGTAACTGCACCACTAGAGGGAGTTTAAGTGGTTACTTAATATAAAGGAGAACAGGAGCCTCTACAAGAGGCTTTTCTCCCCTCTTGGAGCCACGGCTGCAGTAAGCTATTTAAAATAATTATGGCAGTATTAGTAATGGCATTTGAAATAGTAATAACATGTTAGTGTAGAGTCCCTGTGAGTTTCTTTTCAACACTGCAAGTGTTCATTTTCAAGTGATTAAAATACTACCTATACACAGTGCCTGCCCTGTAAATATGAGGTCGTGAGTTCGGTCCCCATACCAAAAAACAAACAAACCAAAACCAAAACCAAAAAAACTACCTCCATAGCATAGTGGTTTTAGCCAGATGTGGTGGTGTACACCTGTAATCCTAGCACTCTGGAAGGCTGAGGCAGGAGGAACACAGTGATTGGGCAAGACAGTGACTTAGTGAGAAATTGTGTCGAAATTAAAAAAAAAATTCTAAAAGGGCTGAAGATGCAGCTTAGTTGGAAGAACCCAGGTTTAATACATTATGACAAAAACAACACACGCACACACGTACACAACCCAAAACAACACAGTACTTTTTCTCAGTCTTGTTATAGGAGATGCAACCCTGAGTTTAGTATATATATCATAGTAATGACAGGTTTCCCTTCGATTATGTACTACTTAACACAGCACTATATGTTTTGTTAAGAACTTCGACTTTCAGGCCAGACAGATGGCATTTTTTACCTTGTCCTGCCACTGTATGTTGTGTGATCCTGGACTATATTCTCACTACCCTAAGGCTGGAGTTCATCATCTGTGTATGGGGCACAGCGTTTCACAGGTGTAAATTAGATCACGGATGCAAAACACCTCAAGTATACAACAGGATCTCGGAAGATGAAGGCTTTTCTAGTGGATATACTGGGACATAAAGCCAATGGTTTGCCAAGAATTTAATTCCTCTTTCTGAGCTCAAGGCCCTGCAGCGACTAAATGTTGATGCCCATCAAGGGGGTGTGACCACTAGGTCATGTGACCACGTGGCAAGGTCACTGCTTATTTCTGTAGCTAGCCCCACTCAGGGAAGGTACAGGAAATTGGTCCACAGAAATCAATAACCAAGAGCCCATGTCACTTTCAAGATCCATTCACATTTGAATAAAGATAGCCCCAAAGGCCACACAAGTGACCACACTTTAATATTTTTGTTTGTTTTTTAGAGTTCTGTATTTTTTTAGGATATTCACTGAATTGTGCAACTATCACCACTACCAAATTTTAGGGTATTTTTGCCACCCCCCCAAAAATTATCAGACTCATAATAAATTAGTCTCCAATTTCTCCCCCAACCAGTGTAAAATATCAGATCTACTTCCTGTGTCAGTGACTTTGCCTATTCTGTGCTTTTCAAATCAATGGATTTGTACAATATGTGAGTGATCTTTTGCATTTGGCTTTTTTTAACGTAGCATGTTTCCAAGGTGCACTCATCTTGAAGCATCAGGTACCAGTACTTCATTTCTTTCTATGAATGAATAATACTGAATAGATATATGAGTTTTGTTTACGTGTTTGTCCTTTGATGGATGTTCTTTCCTCCTTTTGGTTTTAAGAATCTTGCTGTTTATAAGCACGTGAGGTTTTATTTTTGTGTGAACATGTTTTTGGTTCTCTTTCATACATACCTAGGAATGGAACTGCTGGGTTATGTTTAACTTTTTGAGGAGCTGCCAACTATTTTCCAAAGCAACTGTGTCATTTTACATTGATATCAGCATTATGCAAGAGCTTTAATTTCTCCATATCTGACAACACTTGTTACTGTTTATCTTTTTTTTTATAATTACCATCCTCTTGATATTAAGTGGTAATTTCTCTTCTGGTATTGGGGATCCAAGATGGGGTACTCTACCACTGAGTTACATCAACAGGCCCTTTAAAAATCTGTCTAAAATTTTGAGGCAGTGTCTCACTAAGTTGCCCAGGCAGGTTTCAACTTTTTCGATCCTCCTGTTTCAGCCTCCCTAAGTGCTGGAATTACAGGCATGAGCCATAATGCCTGGCTCAAAGAGGCATTTCAGGTGGTATTGATTTGCATTTTTCTATAGACCAATGATGTCAAGCATCTTTTCCATTTGCTAATTGGTCATTTGTGTGTCTTTTAGAGAAATGTCTATTCAATTTTCCTTCTTTATCATTTTTCAGTGCTGTGGATGGAACCCAGAGCCTTAAAAGATAGACAAGCACTCTACCACTGAGCTACAGCTCTCCAGAAATGCCTACTCAAATCCTTTGACTATTTAAAAAGCTGGGTTAGCCAGGGATTTAACTCAGTGGCGTAAGCACCTGACTGTCAGATGCAAGGTTGTGAGTTCGATCCCTGGTGCCAATAAAAAACTAGGTTATTTATCTTTTTATATCTGGGATACAACTCTTTCACTAGATACTATACATGATTTGAAGGTACATTCTTGCATTCCATAGGCTGTCTTTTGATTTTTTAATGATGTGCCCGAACTTTAAAAAATTTTAATAAGTTCCAATTTATCTATTTTTCTTTTTTTAACCTGTCCTTTTGATGTCATATTTAAGAAACCACTGATCAATCTAAAGTCACAAGGATTTACTTCAGTGTTTTCTACTAAGAGTTATTACTTCAAAGACTTCATTGATTTTAAATTAAGTTTTAAGTATGGTGTGAAGTAGAGGTTTATATGCATGTGAAGAACACCAACTGTTAGAATTTTCACTAAACCATACTTTGCTTATTAGATAATCTGCCAGGCATGGTGGCTCATGCCTGTAATCTCAGCCCTGGGGAGGTTGAGGCAGGAGGATCACTGCAAATTTGAAGCCAACCCTGGCTACAAAGTGAGTTCAAGGCCAGCCTGAACTGCAAAGCAAAACCCTGTCTCAAAAAGACAATAATAGGGGCCAGGGATTTAGCTCAGTGGCAGAAGTTCCTGCCTGGCAGGCACGAGGTCGTAAATTCAATCCCCAGTATCCCCCCAAAAAACAATAATAATAATAATAATAATAAATATGAAAATATGCCAGACATATATAAAGATACTCAGATATTCATTCAATAAATACAGGCAGCAAGAATGATACATCAAGATATGAAGTGATAAATTTTCTTCCTCTATATTTTCCCTTTCCTTCCCAAAATTCAAGCAGAGAGCACGTTCTGGGCTTCCTTGCCTAGCAGAGATGAATGGAAAGGTGGCTTCTTAGCTTTTGTTCTCCCAAATTTTGTTTTCCTAAATTTTGGAGCTGGATTCCTACAGGAATTGGGTAATGATACTGTCCAAAAGAATAAGGAAGAACTGGATTTTCATCCTCTTCCAGAGATGATACGGTGTCTCTGGACAGGAATGTAGAAAGGCACAGTGTTGTTGAGTGAGGGGACCCAGACATATCATGAGAGAAACGTGTGTGGATGCCCCTAATACCACAGGCACCTCTTAGCCCAGATACTCATACCTTAAGTCTGGCAAACCATGATGACCAAGCACAGGAACAATATGGCAACAACAGACCAAGTATTAGATGGCATAATCCCCACTCATCCCCACACTACTGTGAATAACCATACTGTAAACTTGCAGCACTTGCCCGGAATTACAGTGTGTCTGGAAGTACCAATAAACCAGGATGAAATCCATGAAGCACTAAGGTTCTGTTTTTGTTCCCACCATTAAGGCAAAATGGCAACTCAGAGTCAGAAATCAGGTTTCTAGGAAGCAGTTATATTTCTTACACTCTTGTTTTTTATGAGCACATTTTCATACTTTCCATACAAATATTGAGAATCTACTGCATACCTGGTATCCTGTGAGATGCAGCTGGAGTTGGGAACACAAAAATCAATCAAGCCACAATTAGCCAAGGCATTTAGTCTGGGGAGAGCAAATATGCATAATTATAGTCACCATTTATTGCATGCCACCTCTTGTGAGTACTTTGTGCCATGCTCTTTGTAAGTAGAAGTCATTTAACTGAATCTTCCTTGTAAAAGGCCTTTAAGAGTCAGAAGTTTTTAATAGGCAAAGGTCTTGCTCAAGGATGCACAACTAGTAACAGGTGGAACTTGGATATGAACCAGGGTATACCTAACTCCAAAGCCTGTTTGCATTCTTGAAGTTAGGACTTCATCTCAAGGAGGGGCCTGAAGGCTATCTTCAGATAATTCAGCATCCATTGGGCTTAGATTTTAGTTAATTTCTTTTTCTAAGAGTTGGGATGTAGTTAAGTCTAATCAATCTTCCGTAACTTGGTGTTCAATGTACTCACTGGCAGAAGCCTGAAGCTGCACAGGAGACAGTGGTTGAAACAGATCCCATGATCTTTGGACCCATGGGTTCGACTGTGGGTGTGTCAACCAGTTCCTCCGAACAGGGACCTTTTTATTACAACTCTCACCATCTGCATGTACATCAAAGAGGTCACATCACTGGTTGAGGTGGGGGAGGATCCCAACTTAAAAGGAAAAAATGAGCCATAAGCAAAGTGGAAAAATTTTTATAAGGAAAAGTCACATAGAGCTGTTTTGCATTGACATGCAGGCACTCAACTTGGTGCCTAAGAAAGTATTTAAAAGTCTTGCCTGAAGCTTCCTAGAAACAGCAAAAGGAAAATAAGTTCATTCTGGCCAATGAAATGTTAATGGCTTTTCCTTAAGCATTAATCCACTAAACAAATGTTGAGACTGGAAGATGTAGACATATAAATGTTACAAGAGTCCTGATTTATATATTTTATACTGCTGCTTCTGTCATTTGAATCTGGGCAAGTGATCAAACCAAATCTCAAATCCCAAAAAGAAGCATATTGGGCTACAGGTAACAATTAAAAATGTAGAGAAATTTAAATTATAAGGAACTAACATCTCTTCTTCAGTGTCTTTTCTGAAGGTTAAATTTCTTTGCATTTCATCTATAAACCATTCAACTTCCATTTTCTCATATACAGTACAGTACAGACCCCAGGACTCACAGAAATCATTTGGTCCGTTTCCCATTTCATAAATCTGAGAAAGGGTCAAGGAGGTTAGCTGGTTTGTGGAATGTTACGAATTTATGGAGAAGGCACTGACCTTGGAGTGGAAGGGTGTGGAGTCTATTTCTCACTCCCCATCAATGATCTTCCTAGAAAACTAAAGTGTTGGATTGGCTTGTTTGGGAAACCTTCCCCTCTCTGAGGAGCCACTCTGCAGTGTACATGAGCATCTGCTGTTTGCACATTGGTTGGTTGCTGTCTATACACGCTTAGTGGCTTTCCTGTACCAAGAGGCAGTTTATGGTGGTTACAAGGCTAAGCTCTAATGTCTGATTTTGCCTTGTGATTCCAGCTCACACATTTACTGGAGGTAAAAACCTAAACAAATTAACCTTTCTGTTAAGTGGATACTGTAACACATATGATTCTGACAAGATCAAATTAAGTAACACATCAAGTATGTAGCCTAGTGTTTGACACATACTAAGTACTCGGTAAATGCAAGCTGCCACTAAGATTACCATAGAAAGCCCAGAGATGGGGTCTGCATGGGTTATAACAAGGCATTTCCCAGGCAGGCACTGTGGCACATGTTTGTAATCCCAGCGCCCTGGGAGGCTGAGGCAGGAGGATCACATGTTTAAGCCCAGCTTGGCCAACTTGGTGACTTTGTGAAACTCTGTCTCTTAAAAAAAAAAGAAAGAAAGAAAGAAAAGGAAAGAAAAAAAGACAGACAGACAGACAAGACAAGTCATTTCCTTCTCCAGCCAGCTGCACTGAAGGGTTAAGGACTCCAGACCACGGATGGCAGAACTTCACTGTCTAGGGCAGTGATGGTGAACCTTTTAGAGGTTTCAATGATATAAAAAGCCCGCTGCAGCACATGTGCCATAGATTTGCCACCACTGCTCTAGGGCTATGTGTCTGGCTTTAAGCAAAGAAGCAATCACTTCCCACTTTCCCTCGCTGAGAGTAGGTAGCCAACAATATGTGATCATTGCCATGTGCTGCTTCTAGAAAGCTTTTCAGAGGTGAGCTGATTTAGGTGGCAGGGACACTTTTATTCCTTCCCTCTCCTTTTTGCCTGGAATGTAGAAATGATGGCTGGAGCGTCTGCAGCTTGTTTGATCATGAAGAAAGAACTAAAAGATTTTCAGAGACTCGGTCCTTCAGCAACTAAATCAGTGATAACCACTGACCTCCAAATGTTTTTGTTTCATTAGGAAAATAAACTCGGGTATACTTTTTATTGTTGCCATTATCGAAACGTAATCCCCCTAACCAGTATCCTCTCTGAAATGTTTTTCTCTTATCTGTTAGCAAAGACTTGCAGACCTGTTTGGTCAGTCATTTGCCCCTGGTCACTTAGGAGTTCTAAACCAGGTGTTCATTAGCCATCACTTAGGTTTCTACAAAAACATTCACGTTGTCCTTCACAGCCTTGCTACTCAGTGGCTGTGTGGACAAAGTGTCCACTGTGTGGAGAGTGGCTTAGCAATATTAGTGTCACTCAGCAACTGATGGGAAATGCATAGTCTGCAGCTCCATTTGGAATCTGCTGAATCAGAATTTACATTTTAACAGGACCCCGGTGGCTTCCTTATAAGGTTTGAATCTCCAGACTAGACTTCCAGCGTCTGTCCTGTGGTCCCTCCTTGGTAAGAGCACCAGTGTTGAGCACAGCTCCCATCATATCGGACTCCTCAAAACCTTCCAAGGGTTCCTATTGCCTATGAACTTTAGTGGAGGCTCAGCCTGGCAGTCCAGGCTCTCTGTGAGCTTTTACCATCCTGGAAATGACCGTGGAAGTGCCTGCTATGCATGTAGGAGGTAGGCAAAAAATAATTTTCTGCATAAAAGAAAAAAATGAATGTAACTGAGAAACATGTTCCTTAATTCTGGCTGTACCCTACTAAGCACGGGAAGCAGTGGTACTAAAAAAGAAAAAATCCTATACTACACATGGTCCTTTGGCTTCAGGGAGCTTAGACTTGTAACCGAGTCACGATTTTTAGGGAGAAAAAAAAAACTATATATATACATACACATTATATATATACACATTATATATATGTGTGTGTATATATATATATATAAATTCTAGGAAGAAAATGAACAAGGACTGTGGTAGAGTAAGGCAGGACGGTCAGAAATCCTTTTTTGTGGAACTGGTCCAGACAGAAAGACCAGTATGTGCCAAGGTCTGCCAGAAGAATTCGGAGCGTCTGAGGAACAGAAAAGAGGGGCTGCCCTTTCAGGTTCGCCAAGAGCACAGACATCCCGGGAAGATGGGGCTTTCCTTAAGAGGACATGCCGAATTTCTGATCCCTGTATGTGTCTCCACCAGACTCACTGATGGGTTTGAGCAGGCGGGCTGCAGAGTCGCAGTGAGTCCAGCCCCGGAAATCGGACCAGGTGAAATTGGTGTCCCAACTCCGCGACTTCCCAGTTTTCCACTCCCAGACCTCAAAGTCTCTGCTTCCTCGGGTACACCGCGGGGTTCAGAACAGGACCAACTTTGTAGTTATGGCTGAGGGGGGTGCTTGCAAATCTCGCAGCACGCTGCCACCCACACCAGGGCTCAACTCTCAGCAGACCTGTGACCGCGATGGTGGTTATTACCATTATCACGAGCTCTCATCCGGTGTCCCTGTCCTCGCCGAGGCCTCTGGCCCTGCCATCCCAGGCAACCTCCCCCGCTCACGGCCACCACCGTGACCCCCATTACCTGGGGCCAGAAGCGCCTTGTCGCCACCTTGCGTCCTGGGCCCTGCCTCCCTCCCGGGCCCGCAGCTGTCGCGGCGGCGTCCCCAGCCCAGCCGGGCCCGGCGGCGCGGGATGCCTAGGCGGCGGGGCTGGCGGCGGCCACGCTGCGCGCTCCGGCGGAGGGGAGGGGGCTCCGCGGCGGCGACGGGCCCTGCGGGGGGCAGAGCCAAGAGGCGCGGCGGCGGCGGCGGCGGCGGAGGAGGAGGACGAGGAGGAGGTGGAGAAAGAGAATGCGGGGGGCTGCGAGCGGCGGCGCGGCCCTGTCCGCAGTGAAGCCCGCGGCGCCCGGGGCGCAGGGAGTGGCCGTCGCCTCCTGCGCGCACCATTTCTGAGATGGCGGCGGCGGCGACTCGGCGGCGGCTCGGGGCGCCCGGGAGGGGCCGGGCGGGCGCGGGGTGAGCCCCGGGCCGGGGAAGCAGCTCGGCCTGCGGGGGCGGCGGGCCGGGGAGCAGCGGAGCTGCGCGCGCGGCGCGGGGAGGGCGCGATGGCGAACGCGAGCGAGCCGGGCGAGGGCGGCGGCGGCGGCGGCGGGGGAGGCGAGGGCGAGGCGGCCGCGCTGGGCCTCAAGCTGGCCACGCTCAGCCTGCTGCTGTGCGTGAGCCTGGCGGGCAACGTGCTGTTCGCGCTGCTGATCGTGCGGGAGCGCAGCCTGCACCGCGCCCCGTACTACCTGCTGCTCGACCTGTGCCTGGCCGACGGGCTGCGCGCGCTCGCCTGCCTCCCGGCCGTCATGCTCGCCGCGCGCAGGGCCGCGGCCGCCACCGGGGCGCCGCCGGGCGCGCTGGGCTGCAAGCTGCTCGCCTTCCTGGCCGCGCTCTTCTGTTTCCACGCCGCCTTCCTGCTGCTCGGCGTGGGCGTCACCCGCTACCTGGCCATTGCGCACCACCGCTTCTACGCCGAGCGCCTGGCCGGCTGGCCGTGCGCCGCCATGCTGGTGTGCGCCGCCTGGGCGCTGGCGCTGGCCGCTGCCTTCCCGCCCGTGCTGGACGGCGGCGGCGGCGACGACGAGGACGCGCCGTGTGCCCTGGAGCAGCGGCCCGACGGCGCCCCCGGCGCGCTCGGCTTCCTGCTCCTGCTGGCAGTGGTGGTGGGCGCCACGCACCTCGTCTACCTCCGCCTGCTCTTCTTCATCCACGACCGCCGCAAGATGCGGCCCGCACGCCTCGTGCCCGCCGTCAGCCACGACTGGACCTTCCACGGCCCCGGCGCCACGGGCCAGGCGGCCGCCAACTGGACAGCGGGCTTCGGCCGCGGGCCCACGCCGCCCGCGCTCGTGGGCATCCGACCCGCGGGGCCGGGCCGCGGCGCGCGCCGCCTCCTCGTGCTCGAGGAATTCAAGACGGAGAAGAGGCTGTGCAAGATGTTCTACGCCGTCACGCTGCTCTTCCTGCTGCTCTGGGGGCCCTACGTCGTGGCCAGCTACCTGCGGGTCTTGGTGCGGCCCGGCGCCGTCTCCCAGGCCTACCTGACGGCCTCAGTGTGGCTGACCTTCGCTCAGGCAGGCATCAACCCGGTTGTGTGCTTCCTCTTCAACAGGGAGCTGAGGGACTGCTTCAGGGCGCAGTTCCCCTGCAGGCAGGGCCCCCAGACCGCACAGGCCTCCCTCCCCTGCGACCTGAAGGGCATCGGCTTGTGAAGGGGACCCTCTGCCATCCAGCCGTCTCCGTTGGCTTGGGCAGTGACCTCGCTTCTGGCCCCTTTTCATTTTTCTAAGCTGCCTTCAAAATGACTCTGGAAGTGGACAGACGCTTGGATTGTACAGACTCCTGTTTGGGGGGCGGGGGAGGGGGAATTCAGTGTTCCAGCTCCGTTCATTCGTCCTCCTGAATACTTTCTTCCGGACTGTAGATCCTGCAGTCTTTTTGTACTGATACTGAATTCTTTTCTTCCATGTGTGATTTTTTTTTTTTTAAATAAAGGCTAAATTTCTTCATGCAGTTTCCTAAAGACCACGGCCAGTTTTCTACAGAAGCTATTTTTGACAACCTCAAGTGGCATTACGTACTGCGGTGGAGTAGAGACAACTAGTATTTCCTTGAGGGTCTTCTGTTGAAGCGGGAGAAAGGGAGCAAGGTGCATTCAGTTCCCTCTAAGTTGCCAGCTGCAGGGTCAGCTGTGTTGCACTGGTTCTTCGGAAATGTTGAGAACTTTGTTCAGTATTGATATTAAAGTACAGACGTGGGAGTCGGTAGGTAGGAAGGCAATCATTCTTTCAGCAGTAAGTAACAAGATTTGATTCCTAGTTTATACTACTAAGAATTTATGCATTGGCGCATCTGCAGCCGTTGCTCTCTGTATTATATCTCGAATGGAAACATTTCTGTAAAATTGTAACTTAAAAGAGTAAAAAAAGTGTTTTGGTTAGTAATGGTGTGGAGAAAATACAGTATTGCATGTGTTTGTATGTACTGATTGTGGCTCAAGGATTGGGAGGGCTCTGAGTACTACATCAAAAAGTGTTTAGGTATCTTTCTGCCAGTGAAAGGTAAAATACTTTTATGGAAACGGCTTGTGCTTTGAGAAGCCCCATTTTATTCTGTTTTCCGAAAGTAATTTCCACTTTGAAGACTGTTTTGTTCATGGTACAAATGAATGGTATATAATGATAACCTACTTCTAGGAGACAAGCATTTCCTTACAGTGTTTGCTAGGTTAAAACTGTGCTGTACTACTGATGGTTGTTTTAAATTAATATAACGACTATAATTTTAAATATTATTTGTTAGACGTTGTAATTTGAAACTGGAAGACTACATTCTGCAAGTACTGTATAATATTTTTTGCTTAAGATGCTACATTTTTATTAATGTACCTTCCGTTTTGAGGGTTTATATCTCTATTTCTCTTTGCATTACACAAATATACCAGTATTTTCATTCTGGAGTGGTGGTTTTGTTGTTTGAGCTGGGGCCTGGGACTGCATGTGTCTGAGTATGTTATTAACGGGCTGCTGCTTTCCTTTCAGTGCATATTTTCAGTTTGTTTTATAGTTTGAAATCAGTATTTCTAACACATTTGGAGTCTTTTTAGCTTAAAAGTACAAGCTGACAATCTGCACATCTTCTCTAAAGGGAAGAAACAGTAAACATAAAATGCTTTAAAACTTTTTTTTTTTTTTTTTTTTTTTTGAGGAATAATAAACGTGGGCTGAGGATGTAGCTCAGTTGTAGAGCACTTGCTTCTCTCCCATGCTGGAGGCCCTGGTCCATGCCCAGCACTGGAAAAAACAAAACAAAAGTTGCTGCTAGATCAAACACGAGCAAAGTAATCATTTTGATAAAATAATTAAAAACAGATACAGTTCATAAATTTATTGCGAGTAGTAGTATAGACTATTAAAACATCCAAGAATGATAAGTAATAAGGGGATGTGGCCAACACTTCTAATAAATGGGCAGCATTGCTTTATTGTTTGTGAGCATTAATAAATCTGTAAAGACAGTTTCTTTTTTGGAAGATACATGAAGTTACCCTCTTACCTCCCCTTAAGTCCTGTATCATCTAGGCCCAACCATCAGATTATGTCACTGAACCCAAAAGAGGGGAGCCCAGGAAGAAAATCTGTCCTCATCTAACCCTCTGCTCAGCCAAGTGATCCATGTTCAAAACACAAGTCACCAAGTCCAGGTGTTGGAGTGTTTAGCACCAGGTGTGACGAGGAGACCAGCTCGTCATGGTCTTGGCAGCTCAGCTGCCCTTGGAGCAACTTGAGGATCCTAGATGGCCTTGAGTTAATAGGACATTTTCCATAGAATAATTCAGAAACCAGAAATTCTTGAGTTTTATACTTCATAGGAATTGATTAAATGCTATGCTTGGACTGCCCAGAGATTTCTTTTTCTAATACTGAGGTACGAACCCAAGGGCACTTTTATCACTGCCACCCCTTTTTGTTTCTTATGCAGCATCTTGATAAATTTTCAGGTTGCCTTGAAGTTGTGATTCTCCTGCCTCAGCCTCCTGAGTAGCTGTGGGTTAGGGTACCAGGTCAATGCAGTCTTATTAGGATGTACTTGGTGGAGCTCCAGCGCGTTCCTCAGACTGCTGGAGTCAAACCTCCAGGCTTTTGTTCAGACATGATTTATTTTAGATAGATGTGTACAACAAATTCTACCTCAATTTTTTTTTATTAAAAAAAACTTGAATGGGTGGAAGAAGGCAAGAACTCCAGTGAGAATACCAAGAAATAACAGCCAACTGCAAAGAAAAAAAAAGAAAAAAGAAAAACCAACGAAGGCAAAAAGAACAAACTGTTGGGGAGAATGTAGTGTAGAAGGGAGAAGGGTTAGGGTCAGCTTTTTGGATCAATGATTCTATTAACATGGACTTTGGTTGTTAATTACATTCACTGGAAATCGAAGAAAGGACAGTTTTGTCTTGAATACTCTGGTCATTGTGCCAGGGCAGGTATAGTGTACCCGGGGACCACTTCCATTGAGATGCCTTGTTTATTTGGAAAGTTCATCTAGCACATCCTCCCTGCCCTCCGTGAGATAACAAATTTTCCCTATATTTGTCCATAAATCTTCATTTGCGTGTCCTAGCATGGGACTATTGGGTTTAAAATGAACATTGTTAGGTCTTTGGATATACCTTATATCAAACAGTTTTGCAGAAAGACTAGGTCTATTTAAACTTACACCTGACATGTTCAGTTTTTAAAAAGATTGCTAGTGAAATGGAGAAATTATTACAAACCAATAGTGATAATGATAAGTAATCTCTGATATTTAGCTTTGCCAAATCTCAGTTTTATCATATTGGCTTCTATTTTTCCCTTTACTTTTCGTCTTTTTTCCTTCCATTCCTTTTCCCTCCCTCCTTTTTTTCCTTTTTGTTGGTTCTTTTTCGTTTTGCTTTTGTTTTGTGGTGGTGGTGATGGCACTACGTCTTGAACCCAGGGCCTCTCCACGGAGCAACATCCCCTAGCTCTTGGTTTTATTTCTAGACAGGATCTTGCTAAGTTACTAAGTTGTCCAGTTTGGGCTCAATGTCACAATCCTCCCAGAGTGCTGGAATTATAGGTCTGTACCACCATGCCAGGGTATTTTTGGTTTTGTTTTTTTCCTGCTGTCTTTCAGAACCTGTACTTCAGTCACTTCAAGTTGCCAGCAGTGCCTTGAAGAGACCACTCTGTGTCACAACAACGTGCTTTTCCTGCATATTTTGTCCTTATGTCCAAAGTTGTTGATGCCCCCCAAAACTGCATATTAAACTCTGACACAAAAAGTGAACTGGACCTAAAAAGTGGACTCCTGGCCTCTATGGAGAGGGAGGAGGGGTTATAGCAGTGCTGATCCTACAAGAGTTTCAGGGCCTCTGACTCAGTCATTACATCTGAGACCCATGAGTGACTGAGTGTCTTACCAGCATTTTAAATTGTGTGCATGGAGGTGTCCGGGGTTATAAAAATGAGGCTGACGGCAGAGTGTCATATATACACCTGTAATCCTAACACTGGGAAGCTGAGACAGGCATATTGCAAGTTAGAGCCCAACATAGGCAACTTTGGGTTTTAGTGAGATTTTTTTTTTTTTTTTGGTGGCACCAGGGATCAAACTCACAACCTTGTGCCTGGCATGCAGGCGCTTAAGCCACTGAGCCAAACTCCCGGCCCTAGTTTTTTGAGACAGGGTCGCACTATGTAGCTCAGGCCAGCCTTGTGCTCGAGTTGTAGCCTAGGCCGGCCTTGAACTCACAACGCTCCTCCTACCTCGGCCTCCCGAGTGCTGGGATTAAAGGCGTGCGCCACCACGCCTGGCTTTTAGTGAGATCTTGGGTCAAAATTTTAAAAAAGCGAGGGTTGGGGCTGAGATGTAGCTCAGTGTGAAGGCCTGACACAGCCCTCAGTATTGCTAAATAAATAAATACATTATCATAAAAGTAGCTGGTCCAAAATACTCATTTCACTGGGTGGGCTTGCATCCTAGCCCCATACCAGTATCCTTTGACTGTAGGAGTAAAAAACAAAACAAAAAACCTTGATTTGAATCTAAAGGGTTCTTTCTGCTTTTTTAACAACTGGAACAAAATTTTTGGGATCTAATCCAGTCCATAAGAGGCCCTCTTCCCCACCATCTTTGTTCCCTTTGAGATGTTCTTGAGTGAAGACGTGACACCTAGAGCCATGGCAGTTATCTTAAAACCATTAAGTCAGACACTGTCAATACAGTGAAGATAGAACAGAACAAAGGCACCTATTGCAATATTTTGGATCTCTAACCAAAGGACCCACAGCATATCTCTAGACTGTTGGTTTTTAATTAAATACTACTATTGTTTCTGCCATGAACATTAAGGAAGCTTCTTATTTCAAGGAACAAGTAACTGCAACACTATTTAAGCCTACCTTATTCCCTCCCCAATCCCTTTGATCAGTACATTTGTCACTGTGGAACTGTATTCACAAATGTAAAAATATTAAAAACAATTCATATTTTCCATCTCTCACATTGTTCTGCCTACTACTAGTTATCCTGGCTCTAGAAAAATAATGAAATAGATTTGACACTACTTATCATTTATCTGTAGGTCAGTTCTGTGGAAACTACACTTTATTTTTTATTTATTTTTTATTGTAAAGATACTAAAATCTAACAAAACATAACAGAACAAAGTCAATCAAAACGAAGCAGTAGAACTGGTACAGAACTTCAAAGAAAGATACTAGGAAAACAATAGCTACTATAGTACATCTTGTTACTTTCAGAATAGTTGACCATTCTATCAGGTATAGTAAAATGAAACCAAAAACAAAACACAATAAAAACAGAGTATGAAATAAAGCAAAAAACAAAATTAATCAGAATAAAGAAAAACAATGAGAACAATATTGGGCCTCAAAGAAAAGACAGAGGTGAATCCCCCATATTTGCTACATTGCATACTATCATCTTCCTAAGAGATGCTCAGACTGCCGGCTCCAGGCCTACAAAATCAACTGAACAATACAAGCATTTAGTTGCTTTATGTACCATAGTTGCTGTCAACTTAGCCAGTCCTCTGAACCAGCAGGTTACTTATGGGGGTGGTGGTGGTGGTGGCGAGTCCTTGATACTTAGCCTGCGTGCTGGTAGGCCTACAACAGGCACATCTCTTGCTCCTCCTGGAGTCTGCGCTGGTTATGCACACTCACCAGGAAGGCAGGCTAGGTTGTCTTCTGGTTGGAGCCTCCCTGCCCAATATGGCGGGGTCTCGAGAGGCACATCTCATTCTCCTCCTGGGGTCCGTGCCAGTCACCCACACTCACCAGGAGGGCAGGCTAGGTTGTCTTCTGCTTGGAGCCTCCCTGCCCAACATGGCGGGGTCTCGAGAGGCACATCTCATTCTCCTCCTGGAGTCTGCACTGGTCACACACACTCACCAGGAAGGCGGGCAAGGTTGTCTTCTAGTTGGAGCCTCTCTGCCCAACATGGCAGGATCTGGAGAGGCACATCTCTTTCTTGGAAACTACACTTTATAATACCTTTTAATCAGTGTATAATTAAACTTTTCAAAGTCAGAAATCTAATTATAGGACCTCAGAAAATGACCTGAATGGATCCATTTGACCAGTGGATCCCACCGAAAGCACTTGGGTTGGGCAGCATGGAAGGACGCAGGGAGAAGGGAGGTGTGGTTTTCTTGGTAACATGTCAGCCAGCTAACTGGGGAAACTTGGCAAATAAAGCACCCAGAATCATAAAGCAAGGCAGAGCAAGGCAGACGCCAGGAGAGGGGTGTAGATGGCGCGCATGGGATAACAAGATCAGGCATCATAATAAACTGGAAAGAGCCCTGCACATTCTATCTCTGGTTAGCCAATTCAGCGGAAAGGGAAAAACCAGAGAACTGGAACAAAAACTGTCCCAGTTCCCTCTTCTCCTCCTCTTGGGTTCTTCCATTTTTTTTTCTGACTCCTCTGATTCCTACTCATTCTGGAATTGGTTTTAAAAATACATTTCTCTAAGTGAAATAAGACTACATGTTTCTCTCTTCAAAGTGCTCTGTCCCAATTCTATCCAAATGTGCAAGTGCCTGTAAAGAATCTGACCATTTTAACGGAAGGAGTTTGTTACATAAAATCTTGCTGTAAAGAGAGCCCTCAAAGACTGCTGATTGGTACTGTCAGAACTGAAGAGAAATCAACAGGTAACTCTCAAAACGACCACTCTGCCCACCTCCCAAAGGACGGGATGGTAGATCTATGCTACAAGAAGAAGGCTTTCTGTACTTTTGTTTAAAGAAAAGGAGGCAGGAGGAAAGGAGGCTTAGTAGGTACCCAACCAAGCCTGTATCCTGGTAAATAAACAGCTTGAGATATATATCTGAAAGCCTAATGCTTACAAATCATAGAGAAATCATGCAAAATCCTTTAAATTGCAATGTCAAGGCATACCTGCAACAATCATTTCTCAGCAACATTAAAGAGACAGGTAAATTAAAGCTATTACAATTTGGCTTGTAAGAGGAATAATTTAGTTGGTTAAAATTTAAGTTTTAAGTGGCCAGCCTATGACAGGTGGAGAATGTGTAAACTGTCGTAAAACTGTGTATTTTAACATCTTCCCAGTGCATCTATGTTACCTGAATTATGCTAATCTGTGTCATCACTTCCTAGTATAGACATCTTATTTAAGTGTCACACGCTGTTTCTTGGTTGGAACTTGGAGAGAGCAGTAAGTAGTTTTATTTTCTTGAAGATACAGATGTGTTGTAATTTGAACAGTCCTTGAATATTATTTAGGTTTCAATGCCAGCCTAGTATTTTCATTAAAAAAAATTCTATAGGAATCATTAAATTTAAAATGCACAATACAATGAAAATTTCCTGGTCTTTTTCATTACCGTATGTATTTACCCCACTTTATTCACCATATAGTCCCAGAACATTGACTCCTGTGCCTAGCAACGTGCTAGGAAGAAAGAGAGAAAAGAACCTGTCTTAGGTACTCACGCTGCAGTAACACAGAGAGCATAAGCATACAGTGCATAATATTTTAAATTCACAGTCATGATCAGTTTAATTTGCATATCTATCTTGAGGAATTATGGGATACCCAGAGCTATTTCTAGAATTAGATTTGCATAATTATTCTAATTCTTTATGAGTACGGTGACATGAGGTCTGACAAAGGATTTTTTAAAAACATTTGTAGGTTACTTTACAAGTTTCATAAAGATATAAGGGTTAAATACCTTTAGTTATACATTTAATAACCTGTCCCTATTGAAAGGTATACAATTATACAAAGCCATGATTAGTTCTCTGTTAATGGCATATTACTTCACTTTCACTACTATTATTCGCTGAAAGTTTGTTATTCAAAGTTTATTCCTTTTTCTTTTTCTTTTTAACACTTTTTGGCAAAGCTAAAATTCATTTAAATATCATAAGAAATTCATAGTTGTAATGGGCCTCAGTGACTTTTCTTAATCCATGTAGAAGATATCTTTCAGAGTTTGGACACTAAGATAGATACACTCCTTTCCTTGGTATTGGGAATATGAATGTTGCCATGACCAAAATTTGTAAGTACAAGGTGTGACAGAAAGAATACAGTGATTATTTTTTAAATGCCATTAATCCCTCTCAAAATACTCTGCTTTCCTTGGAACACACTTATCCCCTCATTCTTCCCACTTTCAGAAGCAGTTCTAGAAGCCCTCTTTTGTGTCTTTAGTTGAATGCTTATAGCTGTCTCAAGGTCCTGAATCAATTCAAAACATTTACCATTCATGATCATTTTGATTTTGGGGAAGAGCTAGAAGCTGCATGGTGCCAGATCCAGTATGAAGATGTACTGTAATATTTTTATGATCTTGCCTTTACATCAGATGGCATTTTAGTGGCAGTCACCCTACTTCTGATAACACCTCATAAAGACACTTATGAAAGAGAACTTCAGACATGCTTCAGAAAGCGGCAAGAATGATAGGATAAGTCTGTTCAAAGCAAGGGGAAATATTTTCAGGGGGTTTAATGGCAATGTGTCTTTTACTATAGCAATTTACTAAAATTATTCACTATACTTCAATCGCATCTCAAAAGTTTAACTGGTCCTGAAGATCCTACATCTTTGGTTACTAGGTTCTTGTTTTGATAATATTTCAGGACTATTGTAATGAGGAAACCACTTTCTGACATTTGAATTCTCACAGCTCTCCTCCCCTCTTCCCTGGCCCTGCACCAGAGCTAGCGGACCCCAGCAGGAACCACAACGAAAGCTAAAACCAATCTCATGACTTGCTACTGCTACATGGGCCAACCTTTTCTGCTTGGGTATCACCAGAAAATCTCATTAAATCCTAACACATCCCCCTGGAGTTTGGCCTGTTGTCCGTCCCAACATCTGAGCCAATTTTGGATTGGTGGTAGGTTGATCCTACCCTCTTCAGAGAAGACACTGAAAAGAGATGATAAAGATGCTTTTTTAAAAAGTAAAACAACGAAATGAAGCAGAAAAATTAACAAAATGATACACTTTTTGAGGAATTGTTTCTTCTATAGATTACGGTAAAGGTGGAAGCACTTTAACAAGGAGGCCCAAAGCAAGAGCAGCTTGTTTGTTTCTTTCTGGCCTGAGAGTGACAGCTTCTGGGGGTCATCTAGGGACCCAGGCTGGTAGGTCAGCTCTACCATCTTCTCCAAAGCCTTTCACTGTCTGGATCCAAAGCCAAATGCATGGTCCCAACCCCTCATTGGAGAGAAAGTGGAGTCCAATTTCCTTGTCAGTAAGTTAGATCACTTCTGCTTGCATCCCATCACTAAGAATCTAAGTAACACTGCCAACCCCGGGCAGCTGTTAAATGCAGTGTCTGGCTGTCTAGGCAGGGGTGATGTCCTGGACTAAAACCACTGAGAGGGAGAAAGAAAAAAAGACAGAGAAGTTGGGACGAGCTGGAGGAGAGAGCCTATGAGGATGAATGAATGAAGATAAGAATAAATGAATTGTGGATGAGATAGAGTCTACCAGTCCTTTTCTTCCATTCAGGGACCTTTCTTCTCCTCGCCAAATACAAGAAAACTGATAGAAAACATTAATGGTTTCTGTGCAAAGGACTAATAGTTTCAGACATTTAATTCCCTATAAACAAATCACGGCTTCATAGTTCACAACATCCTAAGTCTCTTAGGCTGAGAAGAAAAACACTATCTTTTAAAATGTGATACAGAAGCAAGTATTCATTCATACACACACTGTGGGCCAGAAGTGTTTTGTTCCTTCATTCAGAACTCCAGCTTGAGATTTCCAGGGTAAATGTTTAAGAATATAGGCTGATTAATAAAAGGAATTTGGCCACATCTGGACACATCAGTTGAGAGCCACCACCAAGAGGGACTAGGCTGACATTATTGATAACACTCAATCATGTGCATATCTTTCCCATGTGGAACAGTGCTGTTGTTCAGCTGTGACTTAGGCCCCAGTGGTTCATATGCTGGGAGTGTGGTGTGGAACCTCTAAGAGGTAGAGTTTAATGGGAAATAATCAGGTGGTTAAGAGTGGTGCCCATGGGGAAAATGGATGTTAGTTTCCCCCAGAGGGTTGTTAAAAAGAGCAAGGCTCTGTCTTCCTGTCGTACTGTGTGCCAGCTCTTCTTCTCCTTCTTGCCTTTGTGCCGGCCACGGTGTGACACAACCAGGGGGCCTCATCAGAGCTGGTGCCATGCTGCCTGTTTGGACTTTCAGCCTCCAAAACTGTGGTCTCAGGTATTTTGTTATTGCTGTGGAAAATGGACTAATATAGAGAAAGACTAGCAGACTTTATCATGAAGGTGTTAAGTTGATTTGGTTCAAGGAAATATAGAGGAGGTGGAGGCGGGACTGGGAGAGCAGAGATGGAGGAGAGTTGACATTGAGATGGTAGTGAGAGAAGAAACTGGATGATAGATACACAAGACTTCCATGATTTTTTATGTTTAAAATGTCCATAGTAAAAGTTTTGTTGTTCTGCTTTTTTTTATTTTTAAGAGTGAGCCAGATATAGTCATGCCGGTCTTAATCTTGTCTACAAGGAAATGCAATCTGGGAAATTTCTCAACAGTTATTCAAATATAACTTAACAAAATACAATTTTTCCCAATTTTGCTTGTAAAGCTTTTGAGTTTCTGCAATAAAAACATCTTTCCACAAATTTCTTGCATTTTAATGATGATAAAAATTTGGATTGAAACAATGTAGAAATTTACTCTAAAGTGGAATCTAAATATCTGAAATTATTAATCTATAATTGAATTTATTTTATCTGCATCCTTTACTGTAAGCTTTAAAGAGCAGCTTATACAAATTTATTCCTTAAAATTCAGTCAACTATAAAGCTGTCTTCAAACTGACATTTCTTTCACTAAATATGTAAATTGTGTCAAATGCTTACATTTTCACTACTTTGGATGCAAAATATTTCATTTTTATTGCTTTTGCAAAGATTTAACTTTTAAAACATTATTTTATGTTTTGAGTAAGAAATAAAAATATATGATTAAATAATATCAAGCAGACACAAAACAACTTTAGACCAAACCAATTGTTCTCAAAGGGGACACTTTATCCCCATGTGCAACTTCCAGAAAACATCTGCAATGTCTAGAGACACTGTTGTCACAATGCAGGGTGTGACTGGTGTCTAGTGGGTAGTGGCCAGGGGTGCTGGTAAACATCCTATAATGCATGTTAGCATCTTTTATAATACCAAATTACATGATCCAGAGAGTTAGTGGGGTTGGGGTTAAGAAACCCTGAACTAATGAGAGCGTGCCTGGAAATGTTTGCCACAATGACGTTTCCATGAAGCAGGCCATCACTGTACCCTGTTGGCACAACTGTGTGTGTGGGCATTCCAGATGTTATCATGACATTCTGAGGTGGGCACAAGGTGCACACCTGGTAGGCACATAGATTAATCTGTGCATTTTGTCTCCTGGTACCATCGCTATTTCCTAAATTCTTGTTTTTAATCTTCAGTGAATGTATTTTGTGGAAATGCTTAGTAGTCTGATTTATTCAGTTACTGTGTGGTGCAGTATTGGACTTCAGAGCATTCAGATATTTAGAGACCAGTAGAATAGGATGAAATCCTGTGTTACCAGGGAAAAGGGCTACAGGAGGGAATATCTGTAGGGGATTTCAGAGGCTGTCATTGGAAAGGTATTGGTAAGGAACAAGAGAAGTGCAAGAGAACTGAGGGCTCACAGGAGAGCCTGGGGCCAGCTGGGTGGGACCCAGGCCTGCCTCCCTAACCTGACTCTAGGGAGCTATGCAAACTCTCCACATGAGCAACACTAACTACCCCATACCTCTGCAGTTGTGAGCTTTCCTCTACAATAACAGAAAGTAATTTATAGTGAGGCCCACAGAAACTGTTGAGGGTTGTGTGGAAAGACAACATTTACTGCTTTCTCTCTTTTTTAAATAGCACTTACTTGTTTATTTATTTACTTTTGTCTTTTTGAGAGAAGGGCTTGCTATGCAGTTCAGGCTGGTCTTGAACTCACTTTGTAGCCCAGGCTGGTCTCGAACTTGCATCAATCCTCTTACCTCGGCCTCCCGAGTGCTGGGATTACAGGCTTGTACCATCATGTCTGGTTTGCTTTCACTTCTAATTTAACTAGGAAGGTATCTCATCAAACAGTGTCACAGCAGGTGCTTTTCCATAAAACTGAAATCCTTTATTTTTGTTTAGTGGCTCTTATCTGTGGGTATATCTTAGAATTAATTAGGAAGCTTTAAAAACAACTTCAGCTTCTAGGCCCAGTCAAGTTGAACTGGAATCTCTGAGCCTGTTGGGTGATGGAGAAATCCAAATGAGAACAGCATGTTAATGGCATCTCTAACTCTGAAAAATCTGACATATATTTTGGTGGAGGGTAATAAAGTTCAATAGATCATACCGCTAAAAGACTGTCATCTCTGGGATATATTAAAAAAATGCTGAACAAGATCTGTAGATCTTTTTACAACATGGTGACAATAGTTAATACTATATACTTGAAAAGCACTGAGAACAGATGCTAAGTGTTCTCACAACAAAACATAAGTAGGTAAAGCAATGCATATGCTAATTAGCTCCTTAGTCATTCTACAATGTATACACATTTCAAAACATCATATTGTGTACCATAAATATATACAACTTTTATTTGCCAGTTAACATTTTTTAAAATAGTGGAAACAACACAGTTTTCTTTAATGCAAAAAGGAGAGATAAAAATTAACAAATTAGGGAGAGATACTGAAGAGTGAGTCCTATTCTGAGGATATTATCTGAAATACCTGACAACATGAAGAGAAATCATGAAAGGTTGCCAGGGAATCTTATAGTGATCTTCACTAGATATCAAACATGTCCTGCTTTAAAACTAAAACAGTCCCCAACTTAGTCACTTATAAAACAAAGCTGGAGAAGAATGAGGTAGGATTTCTGACATTAGAACAAGTAAAGAGGAAAACTGGTTTAGATCTCTGGTCTATCCCATCACTGGACTGACTTTGTAAGGCTCTACCAACAGAGCCCCACTGAAATGCTGGGAAGGATGAAGGTCTTCAGTTAGACTGGAGGGTTTGTGAGGAAATAGTTTGGGCATGAACTTTCCTATGGTAAAACATGTTTTTAATAAAATGACAGAACTGACAGTTTACATGAAAGTCAGTGCTGGCAAAGAAATCCAGAGGTCCACTTGAGTTTGGGGATTAGTATCTGGCACAAGGTCTACTTCTATCTTACAATGGGTGGAATTCATTCACTATGTTTTAATCAAAATCTACTGGGGACTTCATTTTTCTTGTGGAAAATCCTACTTGCCTTACCTTGAAGAAAATGGTTTATGAAGTCCCAACACTAACACAGGCACATCCTGGGAACTGGAAGAAACAGTACCACAGCCCTTATAGGCTTTAGACAGTTTGCATAAAATGATTTTTAAAAAACCCTCCGAAACCTTACAAGATTTTTGAAACAATTACTTGAAAAGTGTCATTAATGATAGCAAATTGAAAACTAATCTCCAAATAGAAGGGAGCACTAAAAATAATAAAAACAGTAACCAAGGGAAAAGGTAGCAAATGACAAAACTCTGCTCTCATTTGGGGGCACTGAGCCAGCAAGCATAGTTCTTAATTTTCCACACAGACTGCACGTTTGTTCTCTTGGCTTTGACTTTACACACAGTCTACCCATTTAGGTACCCTTTTTTTTAAAAAATTTGAATTGGTATATGTAAAAACAAAACTGGCTATGAGTTGGTTATGTTTTTAACTTTGGTGGAAATGGATGACTGACCTAAATAAGTTCTCGCCACTTATGAAAAGGATGCCTTAAACATTATGTGAACACAAATTTAGTAGAATTGCTAGAGTGCATGTTCTTTTACCCATAATTCCACTTGTTAAAGTTAAGCTTTTTCAAAAATATGGGGAGGAATGTTTCCTGAACACAAACTAAATAAAAAATACTACTTCTCTGACCAACTATGGTAATTAGTGCAGTAAGATCCCATACATTTATGGGACATGTTAGCCCAAGGGATAAAAGCCCACACAATGGCCAATTGTAAACTCTGGCTGGGAAAATAACTATAAAATGGACATTTTTTTTTTTGGTGGGGGAAAGTTGGTGGGTTAGCATGGCCCAAGTTTAGTCAGCTAAACTCATTTCATGTGTTGTTTATTTAAGATGTTAAACCAGTTTACAGTACTTGGTGGGTTTTCAAGGCCAGTCTATGTAGGCATTGCTATATGATTAGCACCTAGCACCCTGCCTTCCCAGGCATAATACATATACTCCATTGCTGACTGCTCAATCAACACCGTGAAAGGCCAGGAGTTCATTCCTGACTACGGTCACTTGTACATGTCATAATTTTTCTTCACACTCCAAACTTCATTGATGTATACATTGTTTATTTCTTTTGGATTACCTTAAAATTCAGGCAAACACAACTTTTCTGGATGTAACACAGAAATGCGCATAGTGCTAGACCTCTTTTACTGACTTGGGAAGTCTTCACCCATTTTTGGATGTGGCCTATATAGAAATCTGCTTGTAATAAAAACTGATGACAACCATGACAAAAATAAGGATATAATATTAAAATAAATCAAATGATATACAGTACTGTCATTATTCTGATACAGAATTTTTACACAGCAATAATGATACAGGTACAAATGGCAAGATATCAGGCAATCCATTATGATAGACCTTTTGGTTACAAATAAAGTTTAAATTATAACTTAATATTGATTTAAAATCATGACTAGCATTATGCCAGATTGAACTCAATATTTCTTCCTCAAGTGACATTTTTAGAACACCTCTAACAGGAGAATTTAAAACAAACCTCATGAAAAAGAGAAGAAAAAAAATCATTCTAGTGAAAAAAATGTTTTATTTGAACAAAACCCCAAATCTGGAAATCTAGACTTAGACAATTTGAATTTTCATTCCTTCTGCCCTCACACCTAAGAGCAGAGTGGAAGTCCATGGGGCTAGACAAGTGAAGGAAAATTCTAGAAGCTCTCCCAACCCGCCCTGTAGAGCAGCAGCCAGGAGCATCCAGTTCAACTGCACCCTTTTGTCACTGTTAAAAGAATCAGGCAAATGCAGGTCAGTCGGAAACAGGGATTCACCCAGCAAACTACAGGATCCAGACCTTTCTCTCTAAAATACTAAAGGGCAAGGAGGGAAAGAAATGGAAGGGGAAAAAGCGAGGGCTTTGCAGTACTTTGAGGACCAGGAGACAAGAGACACAAGGTATATGTGTCTCTGTGTGAGGCAGGGACAGGAAGAATTGGAAAAAAAAAAACATCTCTGTAACAAAATGTCAATTCTTATTCTCCTCACTTTTGCGAAAGTGGGTGAGTTACTGGCATTAAAAAAGCCAAAGCAAACCAAAATACAAACAAGGAAATGAGAACCAGTTCCATAATGCTTTGCACTTTATAGTTCTATCCAAAATTAAAATTCTCTTTCAATAGAAAAAAAATCATTTAAAAATCAAAGATAACAATGTCACTTGGAAAGCAGAGGAAGCCAAGGCATTTCTTTCTGGTGTATTTTTATCTGGCACAATCACAAGTTAAGACTTTACAGACATTATGTGGCTGTTCCCATTTAAAGTTTCTACTTGGAAGTGATTACTTTCGGGCTAAACAAATAAACTGCTTAAATGAAGTTCGTAAGCAGGCCAAGCCTGGCATACAGGGACACGTGTGATGCATTCTCCGCCCAAAATATGGAACCTAAAGAAAAAAGAAAACCAAGTCAGAGCAGGTAAAGCTTAAACCAAACCATTGCACAGGTATCATTTTGCAAGTAACTCATATTAACCGAGTGTTTACCTGTTAGACATTGTACTCAGCACTTTTCATATGTCATCTTATAGCGATGGCAAATAGTTTCACTGTCCCTATTTTATAGATGAGAGACTGAGGCACAAGCTGTCCAAGGTCACAACTGCTAGAACCGGAAGCTTGTCAGGCAGTGGATTGGAGAGAACACACTTTTTGCCTTTTACCTTTTCTCGTTTTTTTCTTTCTTTCTTTTTTTTTTTTTTTTTTTGCGGCACCGGGGATTGAACTCACAACCTCGCGCCTGCCAGGGCAGGTGCTTAAGGCACTGAGCCAAACTCCCAGCCCTGGTTTTTTGAGGCAGGGTCGCACTATGTAGCTCAGGCCGGCCTTGCGCTCGCGTTGTAGCCCAAGCCGGCCTCGAACCCACAACGCTCCGCCTACCTCAGCCTCCCGAGTGCTGGGATTAAAGGCGTGCGCCACCACGCCCGGCT